>CAJUYI010003314.1:0-24168 GCA_910591695.1 Galerucella pusilla | reverse complement strand
CCCTATGAGGGGCATTAATCCTCAACTCATGGGGCACAAATCCCACCAAGAAGGAGTTTATCCCACTTTGTAAAATTTCTCAACAATTCTTTTCAGTCGTTTTTCGACTTAACTAACCTGTTTACAATTATATAATTTTGTTGTGAACATCAAAACATTGCAAGCATAACACAATCCAGTGAGTAATTGTCAATATATTCAATGATATAGTGGCATCAATTAAGGTAGGGCATATATCCCAAATTTACCCTAACCTTTTAGAGGACCAAGATGTGGGAGAGAAAAGTATCCACAGATGTAGAATACTTGCTTTCAGAAGAAGTCGTTTTTTTTTGTTCGGAAATTAGTACGTTGAATGTCATTTTTTTCAACGGCCGGCGGCATGACAACTGAGAAATGTCAAGTTGGGATTTTTCTGTAAAATTACGAGGTACGTGGTTTGTTCTTTTCTTGGAATGAAAATGTAATCTTTCAGCAGGATTACGGAAAATCTTGAATAACCCACGGCCGATACGCAAATAACGAATTCGGTTGTTCTAATATCCATCCTCATCCGTTATTTGCTACATATCGACCTTGTAGCCTCAATAACGATATTATAAATATGGATTATATTATGTATCAAAACATTTTAGTATACTGTGATGTTCACCAAAGATTCCATTTTCCACACATGAAAATGGATCGTAAAAGTCTCAAAGTATAGTATAAATTTTCATTTCAAATTTCTTCGGCACTTCGCTATAAATAAAGAACATAATTTTCGATCGTAACAACTTTGAAATTTCCAATGTATTTCCTGTTACTGAAGATTTTCGTTCACAACGGACCAATATACGAGAAAAATCGAGTGAGTGAAAGCTAGTCATATTTTATTCATTTTCTCTGTTTTGATCTCTTTGATAAAAAACTTATATTGCAGGATTGATCAGAAAATAATTTCAAGAAACGTTTTGCTGGAGATTTCACGTTGAATCGATATTCAAATATGTATATTTATTTATACCGGGTTTAATTTTCCTATGATAAACAAGAAATATGAAGTTAATCTCCGGATTCCACTACAGCGAATAATTCTCCACGAATTGAACAAATTGAACGAATAGATTGACGTTTCTCAAATGACTGACATCAAAAATCACTTCAAAACGTCCTGTAGCTGCGGTTTTCATCTATTTGTCCACATTATCGAATCATATATTCAATGAAATAATATTTACGTGCAGCTAGTTCATTTTCGAATGACCACATGCAACGAGCTTATCGCACACAGCTTTATACAAAACTTTATAGTGTCTATGTTTATTTCGTAATTACAGTTTATGTTGGAATTTTCATTCATTTTATTTAATAACAGTGAAGTGAAAGATCGTTTGAACATTTACTAGTGTTTCTCTTGATGTCGAAAAATCTTCGACATATTAATTAACAATAATAAATAAAACATCAGGGCACGATACACTTACTCACGGTATGTTCTTGCGCATGTAGCCGACAGTGTGTGACGTCATGTGGCAATCTCAATCGGTGATTTACAATGCTAAATATATGGGAAATACTCGAACCACCCTACGGGACCAGATTAAACTAATATAAAATGTATATAGGTATGTTACTGTTATACAAAATTAGTTATAAATTATTGTAAACAAAAATTAATAAGCTTAAATATGTATAACCTTGGTCATTAAGTATTTTGGTCTGATGCTCGACATTTATATTGGCCTTTTCTCGACATTCTACAGAAAATATTGGGACTGCCTACTTGGTTATTTAAAAATCTAGACTTATTTTGGTCAATCTTTCAATTTCATAATGAAAACCACAGTTATAATGAGTATCATTATGAAACTGGAAATTGGCATTTAATTAATAATTTATAGTATAGGAGTAGAAAAAGCTTATATTTAGAATCATTTATTGAAAATTGTAAATTTTGACATATTCTTGTCTAGTTTTTTCAGGCAGTTTTGAAAACTGATACGGTCTAAGTTGGGCAGACCGTATGTAAAAAATATGGTAATCCATATACGGACTAGACCGTTCATATACGGACTATTGTGATTCAGGCCGTATGCTCGATGGCAGTGTTTCCAAGCACGTGGACAGTTTACCGCTTTTTTGCTGTTGTCTACAAAGTATTCTATTTGAAAATAACCCGATTTGTGAAAAAAATAGACGACGTTGAGTGTTTTTATAGTCGTATGATACAGATTTTTGGAATGTAATCTCGGGAAGAAAGGTATTTTTTTAATTGTGATAACAATAATCAGTAATATAACCTCGCATCAATCGGCTATAGAAATTGTCATAGAAGAGCAGCTGAAAGTATAAGCGGAAAGTCATGATAATGGTCAAGAAATTTCATGTCCGATACCTATGCGGTAATTGTTTCAATCTCGTGATTGAAGAAGGTTTCGATGTTCGAAACCCATGTTCGGAAAATGTTTGCAGTTCTTGCACTAGAAACAGAAACATAGCAATGGCAAGAAAAGCTGCTCATGAAGGTTGAGAGCTACAGGCAAAACAAATGAAAGTAATATCAGATAGCAACCATCCAAAACCGAAAATCGGATCAACTGTGGAAATTCCCGTTGCAGACGTCGATCGAGGCAGAGGTCAGTTTTAGATGTAGTACTGGAAGCCACAGAAGATGGGTTTCACCGGTTGAGAACAAAACAAGGGGTGATTCCAAAATACTATAGCCGTTCAGAATTAAGTACGTGCCCTGCTAACATTTTAAAAATTTAAGATGTTTCCAAAGACAGGGAAATCCTTCTTAGATCGACAGGACATGGGAAAGGTTTCAAAAATGTAACTGTAAGGGTAAATGTCAATCAAAGAAATGTGCTTGTCTAAATGCCATACTTGCTTAAGCTGTACAAACAAATAGGAAAAATTGAATGTCCTGATTTGTATTCTCTACGTACGTATATTTATGTATAACTCATTTCTATAATAAATAAATTTTGAAAAATTGTGTTTAAATATTCTTGAAACATACATATGGCGTAGGTGCAGCTGAGCCGTATATAAATAGAATGGACCTTTCACAAACAGATTAGACAGTTCATTAGAAAAAAAGTTTCTCACACATATGGACTAATACCCTCAGTCCTTTTCTATACGGACTAGTCCTTTTATATATGGTCCATTTTTCATAAACGGTCTGTAACATATATATGCTATGTACCTTTGTATATGTTCATCCACAATAAACCTATAAACGGAAATACAGAAAAATTTAAGTACTTTTACAGTTTTCTGTAATACTGTCGTACTCAATAAAGCGCGTTACCAATAGATATCGCTAAATAATTTAAATTATTCTATCGCTTCATAAGTTTTGGAAAATATTTCTCAAAAACAGTGGCCGTTCAACCAAGAAGCAGCTACTATTTCCAGGGCTATAGGCTCCGACGGCTATTAAATTACACTCCAAAGTCAAACGGGTCTGGTATATCTACAAGATATTTAACACCAACCATTCCAGTTTGCAATAAGAAAGAAACAACATTACCTACTTGTTCTTCGGCTTCGGCGTATTTGCGCCTCATCAGTACAAGGTATATGTTCTGCATTGAGGTGAGGATGTCGCTATTATCACAACTTTTACACTTCTGTTACTGGAAGACATGTATTGGTTGTGATTTTGAATTCTTCTTCAGTCCGGGACTAAGCTCTTAGAGCTCTCGGACGAAGAACATATACCTTGTACTGATGAGACGCAAATGGTATATAATACTAGCTGCTCCTTAGTTGAACGTCCACTGTTTTTGAGAAAAATTTTCCAAAACTCATGAAGCGTTAGAATGATTATAATTATTCAGCGATATCTATCGGAAATACATAATTAGAGTACAATTATTTGATACAGATATTTTTAAACACTTGCACCCTTTATGAAAATATACAACGCTCCTATTGATTTGATATTCGATGCTACTCTAAATACCAAATCGGTTAATTCGATATACAGTATGAATATCTTCCAAATCAGAATTCCAAATTGCGACCGTAACGTTAACGATACCAAAAAAAAAGTTAATCGCTTTAAAAGGAATCTGCATAACTTTGCATTTTTACAATCTACGTCTTCTCTTTCTGTCGGAATTCAATCTTTACGATGATTTTCTTTAATTCAAATTAAGTCTCCTTTCAAATTCATGGAAGCGGAAAACGTATTGTTATGAATAGTTTGTCAATCACTTGGACAATTTTATTATCCTGATTTACAAGTCAAATTCTTACAGATAAAGCTCTAAAGGGGTGGTTGAAGACAGGAGCTGACGATTTCAAATTGCCAAAAGGGGTGGAAATACTTCATTTCAATAATAACAAGTTTTTAGAAAACCTTAAATAATGTCATAACTTTAGAAGTACAATGCTTCTCATTTAAGAAGAATCAACAAATTCCGAGCATCCTCAATTTTCTCATTATTCATAAGAATGACATCTGGATCGACTCTGATATTAAGCGGATCATAGGTAAGACACATTTACATCTAATTTCTTCTTACTTTGGACGACTGTGAAGTTGCAAAGCATGTAGGTACAATATCTTGATGATTCTCCCTGTAAACTGTTTTTGAGCAATTTTTTTTTCTCAGAAACTTAATATTGTAAATACTTTGTCTTCAATTAACAATTATAAAGGAAAATGGAGTCTCATTGCTTTCTGGGAACCAAATTGCGCATAGAGATCGGCAGGCTTATTCTGTAAAAACAACAATTATTTTGCAACTAGCAACCGTTGCACAACGGTCGCGCAATCAGTCGCAAAATTTGGTATTCTGTAAGGTAGTCGCGTCGCGGTCGCGTCTCAATTGCTGGTTGCTGTCAAGATGCACTTTTACGTCATAAAACTAGCGCCACTTGCAATCGGGTAGCAATCAACGTAACTTAAATTGTCTGTAAAATCAGCTGTTGAACGAAAACAAATGTGAAAAATAATCAATATGCATGAGAAACCGAGGAAGCGTACGAAACAGTTCCTTACATAACTAAGAGCAATTGAAACTGGGTTTCCAAAAACTTTTTTAGATGATTTGTTCAACAAAAACAATTTACCCACCTACTTCTTGGTATTTTTTGAGATGGGTGATATAGGTAGGCGCAAAATGTCAAAAGATTTCAAGTCAATTTATTTTTTAATTTATGTAAGCATGTAGATATTTCTTCCTCAAGAACAAACAAGTTAGAAACATCATATGATAGATATTTTATTCTTAAAGGGCATATAAATCACACCATCATAGCCTAAGCAAAAATTAACTCTTTGTTTATGTTAACATAATAAAGATAAGAGTGTAGGTAGGCACCTAACTATCTAGGGCATCTGCCTTCAGGAAGAATTTTTAAATAGTGCATTAGTGAATACATGTGAATACTAGTGAATACATCAGTTTTGAATTATTGTGTCTTTTGTGGTTGTACTTATCCTTTTTATAATTAGCTGAGTAAAATAATTTGAGAATGGGTACTGCTACTATTAATTGTTTTTGACGTACATACAGAAAATGGGAGAACACAGAGTTTTCAATAGCCAGTTGGAAGAGTTGATTGAATAGCAATCACAATTGTAGTAGTTGTAGTTGAGTTGTTTGATAATCAAATCAAGTCAAATCTCAATAGAAATAAAAGGTAAGTAATAAATTATAACATTTTGTCAATAATAAACATATTTTATTTGTACAAATAGTAATTTAATTGGCTTACCAACTGCCCTCAGAGAAGTGGACACACCGACCCTAATATTTAATAATAGTTACTAAATACATAAAATCAAATAATAACTATTATATCTTTCATTACTTAGTACAAATAAAAACTAACTTTCCTGGGGGTAGTTAGTAAGCCCATCTAATTACTATTTCTTCAAATAAAACATGTTTATTATTGACAAAATGTTATAATTTATTACTTACCTTCTATTTCTATTAAGGAAACTTGATTTAATTATCAAGCAACTCAACTACAACTACTATAATTGTGATTGCTATTCAACAGTTGCAATCGCGTTGTAATTGGTAAAAAATTGCTTACAGAATACGTATTTTTCACATGAACAACTGAAAAATGCACTTTTTTAGTTAACCAATTGCTCACTAGAGGCAGTTAACAAATAAATTGCGATCTCGGTCGCAGTTGCTTCTTCGAGAATACGAAATCCGCGTTTGATAGCGACAATTGCGCAATTATCGGCAGTCGCAAGTTACAGAATAGGCCCGCGGGTGAACTGAAAATTTCGTAAGCCAGCCATAAAAATGTATGTATACCCAAAATATTAGGAACCAAACTTGCTCATTTTTTCCGATCCTCTTTAATATGATAACTCGAGTCAATTCAAATATATACTGAACTTTTCACATTTCACTGTTTATATTGAGTGAACAATAAATGCTAAGGATGTATAATATTATATATTATATAATAATAATTATTCAATATTTTTTCCAACCCTTAAAGAAATGGATTAACGCCAAATTGTTGGAATACCTTTTTTGTAGGGCACTAAATTTTAAGTTTGTAGGTATTGTTTTCCATACACTGATTCGTTTGTTAATCACAAAATTCTCAAGTAAAAAGACCGAATCTGAGAAGCATGTCAATGTTTAACGCTTGATTACAAGGAAACGGCGCTTCTGACCGAAGTTTTGAATCAGATATTTTTGGTAGGGAATTTTCGAGAAAAAGCTTGAAATTGAGCAGTATATCGAGGATCTCAGCTGCTGACTTTGTGGTATGGAGATCTAGACCGTAACCCATATATATATATCTCTTATTCGAAACCACATTGATACAACTCGAAAAGTATAGTTTTTCAGGAAACACATATAGAAATGATTATTCACTTTATTCACAGTTTCCTGCAAATGAATTGTCATTTCAGTAAATGCATAATGCAATGTCCTTCGTGGCATATAGCCCGAGAAGTAGTTGCTACTCCTTAGTGAACAGTCTTTGCTCTTTGATTTTCGAAGACTCTGTGAGGCGTTATGATAGTATTATGCTATTACCTTTGACACATGTAAAAATGTTAATCCGTTTTTGTATTACCTGAAAATTCAATACATTAAATTTTCGTCCAAATTTAAATGCATCGAGAAGCATTGTATCAGAATTGCTTTTGAACTAGTTGACCAACATTAATCTTCAACAGATTGAAAACTTGATTATTATAGCTCTTTATTTGGACACCCACAGCATATCGTACAATTCCTACCACTCCGTATTCTCAACTGTGAGCGGACCTCAATTAGACGAGAGCTTATTTTCTCGACATATTCCAACGTTGCAAAATTAGGAAACAATACCAATATTGAAAAAATATGTAAATATCAGAAAATAAGGAATGAAAAACTAAAAAAAAAACAAGAAAACCCAGTCCCAAACCCGGTTGATCAAAGCGTAACTATGTATAAAAATATCGGAAAATAAGAAATAAAAAATAAAAAAAAAACAGGTCCTAACCGGGTTTCCAAACTACGACCTCTGAGTTGAAAGCTCAATACCCTACCAACTGCGCTAATCAGCTCACATTCAGTTACATCGAATAGAAGGTTGAAGGCTGCTTGGACGCATGTGCACCTCAACTACTAAATTTGACGTGGTAGGTGGAATCTGTCGGGAAAATAAGCTCTCGTCTCAATTAGCATCAGTCGATAGCAGAAACTACTGTTCAATTTATAGGGTATTCCCTAGATGGGATGATGATGTTCACTCGCTATGTGAATATGTTCTCCGGTGTCATCTAGTAGGGTCCCAGTTGTACCATTATGTTATTTTCAAAGATTGTTCGAGGACCATAAGTCTCCAGATTTCAGCTTAAAAATTGCTATGATCGCCTCCGCCCCTACGAAAAGTTCCCAAGAAGAAACTCTAATATAATGGTGAAAACATTGAGCAGCTTTTATGTGGAACATTAAACTCATCACACATGTACAGGAATTCTTAGTTTTAAAATTGAATGACAAATCGCCCACAACAATATTTCATATTACTTATATCCTGTATCTGTCTGACATCTCTTATAAGTTCGAATCTATTTGCAACATTTTATCTTATACATGTTTATTATTTGCTACAATTCCTAGATATAAATGAATTATCACCAAGATTCCATTTATATTTCTGAAATATGTAACCATAACTGTCCGATTTTACATCTAAAAAAGATACGAAAAATAATAACTACACGATTCAAAATTCAGCGGAAAACTCTTCTAAAAAAACTGGATCATTTCATACAATACAAAGTAATAAATAAAACCCTTGACCACAGATAGGAGCGATAAATATCACTGATCGTCCCTAAAAACGAACGGATGATACATAATCACGTGTCGATACTCTTCCCGGGATCCCTTCTCCAGAATATCCAGATTGATGACCACACACTCCAAAATTCGTATCACCCACTACATAATGTATTTTTATTGTCGTGTATCCATTACAGAGACGGCTTTGACGATTTCTGTTAATACTTTGTTATGGAATCAAAAAATTTTATTTTGTTAAATCTACATTTTATTTAAAGAAGGGTACCCAATTAAACCGGTTGTTTCTTTTTTCACAGCACCCTCATTCAAAATCTCAAAATTTCTAATAGATATAATTTCCAAATATTGTTCATTCAAACCTCAATTTTCAATTAAAAACTCAACAGAACTTATTAATAATATTCAAGATATAAAACTAACTCACTTGTCTAAATTCATATCTTTCGATGTAACAAATCTATTCCCTAGTATACCTCCTGATGAAACTATCACTCTTGTTGATAACTTGCTAAATAAAATGAAGATTTAACAAAATAAAATTGTTTGATTTCATAACTTACTATGGATCTACATCAAGTAAAAGCCTCATCTATTCAATTTTTATAAAGCAGAGTGATTATTAAAAAATAAAATTAACAATTAAAGAAAAATGCTCCACGGGGAATCGAACCCGGGTCTACCGCGTGAGAGTCTGGTATGTTTACCACTCGACTACCGAGATCTACACTGATTAAACGTCAGAAGTATTACATACTTTTATAAGAACTGACGTCCATCGGTAATCCCTTAAATATCCATTTTACTCTGTTTTTACTATTTGTTATTAATTTATACGGATTATTTCATTTAAGTTTATTTTTGTGAATAAATATTTGAAAAAGCTACTGTGTTAGCGAAACGCGTCACTTTATGTTTAATTACAATGTAGATTTTACAAAATAAAATTGTTTGATTTCATAACTTACTCTGCTTTATATTGATAACGACAATAGGTAGACGCTTGAAATACACATAGAATCAAAAGTTTTGCATCACCTTCTTCGGATGCCAAGGAATTTTTTTGGGTTAACAATTTTTTGTTGGCTTGTTTATCAATGTTTACCATTTCAATATGTTCCATATTTTTTGCAATATACAGATGTTCACAGTTTTTTTTGTGAGATAACATTTTTAGTGCGATCATTTTAACATTCAAGGCATTTGATTTTTACGATTTTAGGTGCAAATCGTCAAGTCATGAGTGAGATTGACCGTGCAAGAATAGTGGCTTTAGTTGAAGAAGGTAATTCTCGAAGGTTCGTGGCAAACAGAGTTGGCGTTTGGAATTCGGTGTTTTTTTCCGAAGAGACAAGGATTTGTTTGGTACAAGATAGCCATCGAATACGTGTGTGGCGGGATCCAACGAGAGTTGCACAGCTTGCCCATGCTTGCCCCGTGCCGCCCTTCAGAGGAGGAAGTGCTATGTTTTGGGCTGGTATCGTGTTAAATGATCGCACATAATTAATTCATGTGGAGGGAACGATGACTGGTGATAGGTATCTCAGAGATATTCTACATCCTCACGTGAGACAAAGGCGCGCAGCTGTTGGCAATTTATTCGTTTTTATGGACGATAACGCCCGACCTCATCGGAGCAGAGCTGTAAATGAGTATCTTGAAACTGAAGGGATCAATTGTTTGAACTGGCCTGCCCTATCTCCTGACATGAATCCCATAGAACATGCTTGGGACATACTTGCCAGGGCAGTGGCAGCACGCAGAAATCCACCCAGGAGTGTACAAGAGCTGGTTCATGCGGCCCAAGAAGAATGGTGAAATATTCATCAACAGAATATCAATAATTTGGTAAACAGCATGGGCAAGCTTGCATAAATTCTAGAGGTGGAAATACTCTTTATTAAAAGTTCTCATGCAGGTTCTCACTTAACCTTTTCCTTAAACAGAATCAATTTGTAATTAATTCATTCAATTTCTAAGAATACTTTTTATGTTTAAAGCAAGTTTATTATTGGATAATAAATTTTTTTTACAAATATACACGTTTTTTTTTATTGAAACTAATTATTTGATTAATCTCTGATTCATCTATAATGAACACATTTTTCGGAGATTTAGGGTGATGCAAAAGTTTTGAATCTGTGTTTATTTTGCAGAATATTCATTATTATAGATAAAGGTACAGGAGTCCGGCAACATATGGCAACATATACTTATAACAGCATATCGCATATTTAAAAAGGGAAACCGTAACATTATACAAACTGTACATTTAAGAAGCGTACGTTTATCACAGAAAATTAGTGAGGACATAAAATTGAATTGGTACGATCATGAATCAAATTGTTGAAACTTTTTCAATTCAAGTTATATTTATTTTACAGTTTATTCAAATGTTTATGTTCTAGATTTTTTCTTGAATGGGTCGTATAAAAAATATACTGTTTGACTCGTGTGGATTGTCCATATCGCGCTCGAACGATTGAGCACTCCGCCTACGGCGTCGTGCTCAAACTTCGTCCTCGTGCGATATGGCCATCATATCCACACTAGTTGCACAAACTATAGATATCTCAATTTTGACATATAAGGTGACATTTTCCGAAATTGAATAGCGTTATGAAATGATACATTAATCTAACTGGTTACCCACATAGTGAATAAAATCATGCAACTAGTGACTGAAGATCAATTTTATCACCAGTAACGGAAAATAAGACAGAAGAGAAGAAAGTTCAATGTCGCATCCTATGAAAATATCGACAAGTAGAACTGATAGAGTCTATCTAGAAGGCTATAAGGCATAATATTCACTCCTACTTTGTGAAGCATGAACATAGTATACCTATAGCACAATGTGAACAGTTAGATCGGTTAATTCTCGAAGACGTAGAAGTGAGTCTGATTTGATAATTTATAACAGAACTTTTTCTTGCGCCTGATTCACCAGAAATATCAGAAACAATCCTTTTCTCATTTTTTATGGAACTCTCTACAACGCCCTCCGCTACTCACAGAACTGGACTTTCAACCTCCATGCTTTTTTAACTTTAAAATATTGGCACCAGAATCTGCCACCAACGTAGCTGACGATCTTCTTAACTCTGAACTATAGTGTCCCGTCTATAAGGCAGAATTTGTTAACTTCAAAAATTGGGCAATATCTTTTGGTAGCTCACCAATTGTATCAATCCCAACTGGCTGTACCATTAGTGAACAGAAAATCATATTCGTTCCGTGGGTACCAAGCAATGTATCTCCTAATAATATCTAGTACATTTCGCCCTTCAGTGTTGCCCTCAGTGATTACAAAACGACGCGTTACTTTTGTCTTTGTATTGGGGATTTGAAATACAAAATAGAAATCTTCATCGAAAACTTTTCCGACACATAGGGAAGTTCACTCAAATTTTCGACAAGCACCAGCTGTTCCAATGATCAATGCAACCTTCACCACAATCGATTTATTTCAGGTATAATTTCATTTTGGAGTAAGTCAAGATATTTAGCACTGGTCAGCGTACCTTCAATAAAAAAAGGACCGATCAAATGGTTTTTCACACATTTACTTTTTGTGGACGCTGTGTATGAACCTCCTCCATCCAGTGCGGATTACAATCCGACCAATACCGACAATTATGTCTGTTAACAGAACCGTTCAAGCAAAATGTTGCTTTATCACTGAACAAAAAAATCTGAGGAATTGTTTTGCATTCTTATCAAAATCATCCTCGCCCAATTGTTGAAGATTTTGAACTTTATGAGGATGAAAACTATTTTTATGCAGAATAGTTTGTATAGGCTGTCGAGAAATATCATGATTTCTTGCCAATATACTTGTAGATGTTTTATGGTTTTGAATAGATGAGGCTTTTACTTGATGTAGATCCATAGTAAGTTACGAAAACATACTCTAGAACAAGTATTTCCTTCTATTAAAAACAAAAATAACCAATTTAAAAGCTTAACTTACTTTGGAATACCATCCTTAAAAATAAAATTATTTTTAGAAACTTTAGACTTGAATATTTGCTTCAAAACTGACAACAATGTATCCAAATTCATTAAAAACAACAAATCCAAATCTTCAAAACTAAATAAATCAGGAGTTTATAAATTAAAATGTGGTAATGACGACTGTGATAAAATTTATATAGGTAGAACTTTTAGGAAACTAGAATTTCAGAACACAAACGTAGTTATGACAATCAAAAATTAGATTCTAACTATTCAAATCATTTATTAGCAAACCAACACTCTTTCGATTCAAATTTTGAAATTTTGCATATAGAAACTAAATCCTTCAAATTAAATCTTTTAGAAGCCCTAGAGATAAATAAAAACAAATATTCAGAAAATCTTCTTAACGACCAACTTGATATTAACAATTCTCCATTATTAAACCTTTTTACCTAGAAAGATTTCTGTAGGATGGTTGTGAATGAGTTTCCAGGTAAACTTGTTAAATTCTTTAGTTAATTCCATATTTAGACAAATTCTGTCCATTTCCTTGTAAATAGATTATAATTTTCTTGTTCAATTTTCGTATAATTTAGTAGTAAGCCACTGTATAAATAGAAAGTTTCTCATTATACCTCCATTCGTTTGAAAAAGCTACTGTGTTAGCGAAACGCGTCACTTTATGTTTAATTACAATGTAGATTTTACAAAATAAATTTGTTTGATTTCATAACTTTTATGGTTTTCTTTAACATCTAATAGAAAATCTAAAGTTTTACCTTCATTAGTTGCACTTTTCGGTCTATTAGTCCTAGGAATATCTCTTACAATGCCAGTTCTATTAAATTTATTTACTAATCTCGTCACTGTAGACCTACTTATAGGAGGGCATTCAGGATTCAAATCGTTAAAAAGATGAGTTACTTTGTCATGGGCACAAAACAGTCTAACCTATAGAAGTGAAAGTTTATAGGATGACCTTGAATACAAAAATGAGGTTTCAAATCCATCCACCTGAAGCGCTAGTTGCAATTGAGTTGACGAAACAGGCCTGGCAGCTAAGGCCTTTAGCACAAAAAGAAGAAAATATTTTAAAATTCATCAAAGCTGTCATATAGTTGTCACCATTGTCTTTTATAGATTGTTTCCTTTTGCCATTTGCTGCTGCTATTTGTGTTTCAATTAGGTACTGTCTTATCAAGTGTGATAATTCATAATATTTATAATGGTTGGTGTGAAGTGTTGCGTTCCTGGGTGTACAGACATTGCATCAAAATGACATAGGTTTCCCAAACATGACCCTTTGTTGTTGAATGAATGGGTTGCCTTTATTCGCAATCCAAAACTAAAGGAATTAAGCGCTGAACAGATTCATAAATCCTACAAAGTTTGCAACAGATATTTTAGACCACAATATTGTTATTGGGACAAAAAGGGGCCTCACTCGCAAAGCTGTCCCTACAATCCTTTCAGGATTGATCAAAAAGTGATAGGAAATACGTAATATTATCACTCTTAGGCATTACTTAGCGCGTGGTAAAATGTAAATTGCATTTAGGAATTCCTAAATTCGTTTTAGGTATTACTTCAGGAAATGGTTAGTGAAATTGGGCATTAGTCATTCAAAAACAAACTTCCATTAAAAAAGCGTTATGAAATAGTTCTGAACCCATCCACTGCGATCGCTGAAATTCTTCTGCCCTTAGTCTGTTTTTCGGCCTCAGCTGCCTTGCCTATTTCGACAACTCAATTGCAACTAGCGCTTCAGGTGGATGGGTTTGTCACCTCATTTTTTCATTCTAGGTGATCCTATTGGACTTTCACTTCTATAGGTTGACTGTTTTGTGGTCATGGGTACGTTTGCGATCACCATATCCAACTAACATCAAGATTTGGATGCGTTGTTTTTCTGATAAATGCGTCATTATTCTCAATTTACTTTTAAATTTCGTCCTAATTCGAAATTAGTATCAGTTTTGACAATTTGTACATGAATAATGAACTAATGATGTGGTTGTCGTTTTTAATGACCTCTATTGTTTTATTTTAGAAACCTACAAGTCCAAATAATTAGTGGGTACGGTACACTTTAATTTAGGAAAATGAAAATGATATTCTATAGGACATTTTGTAGAAGAGTGATACATTGGGATTATTTTTGGGAGGAGAAAAAAATAAGCTTTTTTGTGATGGGTTACACCTTGGGTCACACGACCCAGGTTGTCATTTTAGAAAATTTAAGATGGCGGCCGTACGCTAAACGATGACGTCAAAAACATTTGACATTTGCTCTAAAATATGCAGAATAGAGTCTCATTCATCGTCCTAGAATTTCATAACTTTCCCTTTATCCGTTCCAAAGATAATCCCTTGGTGCGAGACTTTTCAGCAACGCTGTATCTCACACTCGGACATACCTTGCCGAATTATTGTATTTTATTATTCCAAAGATGAATACTTCATCTCAAACTACCATCATAAGCCATTAGAGAATAATTCTTGTTTAATATCCTAGCGAATAAAATGTGAAGGGTTCAAATTTTAATATTAACTATAACCTTGTTGGAGTTCTTAATACGTCCCTGAATGTATATCACTACCATAGCTCATATTTACTAACCGAATGTTAAGGGTGGCTTGAGCTCAGAATTTGGGTCGTATCGCAGTTAAAGGATCCTCTCATGGGGGCGGTAAATTACCGCCCGTAGAGGCCGTTTCTATATACACAGCCATCCGGTCAACACTAGATAATAGCAGTAGGGTAAGAGGAGGCGAGTTTTGATATTGAGAGGTGCAAAATTACTGTTCGGTAACTGGTTTGTAAGTGGAACTTCAGTGTAGGTAACCCTTTTATCTGGGAATTGATAACGCTGCTGTGGTAGGTATGGAAAAAGTTATCTTGTATTACGAATGAAATAAATACAGAGAGCGTTATTATGTATAGGTGATGTGAAATGAATCCAAATGTTTATGCTCACTACAAGGTGGATGATATTATATTGCATTGTTTGGTAACAGTGCGACTATCTTCTAGCAAAAGAAATAGTCACATACGAGCGGAGTACTTGGGCGATACGGTCATTCAGACCTTAGAAGTCTCCGGGGAAAGACCAAATCTTCCCAGCTTTGCTTCAACAAGGCTGGGAGGCCGTTGGCACAATTCTGGTGCATATCTTTCGGGCCTGTTTGGCACGCAGGTATGTCCCTGAACAGTGGGGGCAGGTGAAAGTCGTCTTCATACCCAAGCCGCGTCGTACCACATATACGGTGGCTAAATCCTTAAGACCCATTAGCCTAATATCCGTTGTGCTGAAAACAATGGAAAGGGGGCTGATCGGTACATAAAGGAAAAGGTTGGGCTCAGGTATCCTTTGTACAACAACCAACATGCTTTTAGGTGTGACAAGTCAACTGAAAGTGCCTCACACCAACTGGTAACTCAGGTGGAGAAGGCGCTGGAAAATGGCATTACGCCCTGGGAGCTTTCTTGGATATACAAGGAGTGTTTGACAGCACCCCTGTAGGATCCATGTGTAGGGCTGCGGCAAACCATGGAATATCACTGTGCTCATCACTCACTGGCTTGGGGCCATGTTGTGCAACCGTACAGTAGAGGCCACATGGGAAGACCATGTGGCAAAAGTAATCGTCGCTAGGGGATGTCCGCAAGGGGGTGTTCTTTCGCCCACATTGTGGAACCTAGTCATTGACGAGCTAATAGTCCTTTTAAACGGTGGGGGCTTTCTAACGATTGGGTATGCCGATGATATCGTTGTCCTTGTTGTTGGAAGGCACATTACCGTTCTCAGGGACCTCATGCAAAGGGCTCTGAATAGGGTACATGGGTGGTGTAACGAACACGGACTTGCAGTTAATCCTGCCAAAACTGAGATAGTTGCTTTCACCAAAAAGAGAGGTATAAGACCGGAGGGTCCAAATCTTGATGGAGTACCACTGCCGGTGGTTGAACAGGTGAAGTATCTAGGAGTGATCCTTGATAAATCACTGACATGGAAGGCTCATCTTGATAGTCGCCCAAGCAAGGAGACAAACCACGTATTGGGCCTGTAGGAGAGCCATTGATCCGAAGTGAGGACTGACCCCCAAAACGATGCCTATACTCACATATGCGGCTCTGGTCTGGTGGCCGAGGGTGACCTTGGTCACAACTAGATCGCAACTGGCACGCCTTCAAAGTGTGGTCAGTTTGGGAGCAACTGGCTGCATGAGGACTACACCAACTGTTGCGATGAAGGTGATCCTTGGTCTTCGGCCTCACCACCATGTGATCGAGGCTGAGGCGGGGAGGGCTTTCCTGCGCTTGAAACGGCTGGGATACGTGCGAAGAGGGGAAGAGTGCAGCACGTGAAGAAGCTCCGGCTCCTGGAAGATATTCCAGTTCTGGCTCGAGCGGCTGATGAATACCTGCGTAAGTACTACTTCGCTACCCCATACAGGGCCATGATACGGTATAGAGAGTCCTGGGAAAAAGAGAGGAATACACAGCCTAATGGGACCATCTGGTCCACAGATGGCTCATGCTCTGGTGATAGAGCAGGGGCTGGAATTTACTCCAGGAACCCAAGAACACAGGTTTGTGTTCCATTGGGTGAGGGTGTATCTGCATATCAGGCCGAGATATATGCTATCTTGGAATGTGCACAGATAAACCTAGACAGAGGTTATGTGGATCGACGCATAACCATATACTCCGACAGTCAGGCAGCAATTAAAGCCCTGAGTGGGTATACCAGCAGCTCAGAACTTGCTAACGAATGTCGAGAACGACTTGCTAATCATGCAAGGCGGAACGTGGTGCGGCTAGAATGGATTCCAGCCCACTCTGGTTTTGAAGGCAACGAGATGGCGGATGCACTGGCTGCGGAAGGGGCGGCAACTCCTTTCTGCGGCCCGGGCCCGACCCTGGGCCTAACAAAACAAAGAATACGCAAGAAAACGAAGAAGTGGCTGAGGAATCAGCACATCGCTCATTGGAATGCTCTGCAGGGTCCTAGACAATCCAAACTGCTACTGAAGGGATGGACTGATGGACACGCCAGGACAGCCACTGAACTACCAAGGAGTAGGCTAAGGAAGATAGCAGGACTCCTAACAGGGCACTGCTGTATGAGGAAACACCTCCACAACTTAGGAGTAGAGGAAAGTTCCCTATGTAGGGGTTGCGGCATGACTGACGAAACGTCAGACCATGTTCTATAGTGCCCACACTGGGCTGTACTACGCAGGCGAATCTTCGGAGTCCCTGTTATGGCCCCTGGAGACATAAGCAGACATCCATTGAAAAAAGTTGTGGCCTTTATTGAAGGGCTCGGTTTCATGGATGTCTAGGTAGCAGGAATGGCACAATGGGCCCGCCAGTGGCAACAGTGTCGGGACCTTGGCTTGAGTTGTCCAGGACAAGGCTCGCCTGCACATTTAATAGTAGTAGTAGTAGTAAGAGTGCAGCTGTACCAAATTGAAATGAGATATTTCAGCATGGGAAAAGCACATTCACGAAAAGTGTGAGGATTATATCAAGCCTGTTTTTACCATATTAGAGTATTACCTACAGAGATGGTATTTTCAGAAAGAAAGAAAGTAAGAAGGTTCTCTGCAGAAGAGATAACTGGGGCTTTGTTATGGGCAGATGATCATAATATACGGTTGATTGAAAAGGTTGTATTAATGTGTGTAAGTTTTGGCGCCTGTGCACGTGACGAACTTGTTAAGCTGACTATGGATGATTTTGAAAGCCCCAGTACCAAAGTTTTGGTTACATTCAGGTATACTAAAAACGAAAAAACAGGGATTTTTAAATCCCAATAAAGGACTTCCTTCTGATGCCTATGTTTTATACCAAAAATACGTAGATTTGCTGTCTTCAAATTTGGAAAATCGACGATTCTCCACTGGGTATAGGAATGTTGAATGTGTGAAGCAAGTAATGGGCATATATACGATTGGAGCTCTTCCAAAGAAAACTGCAGCATACTTAAAATCGGAAAATCATCAACTTCACACAGGGCACTCGTTTCGCCGATCTTTGGTTACTATGCTTGTAGAAAATGGTGGCGATCTACTATCGTTTGGAGAACTTGGAGGTTGGAGCTTCTCTGCGATGGCGAGGTAGTATATCGAAAATTCAGTGTCAGAGAGAATCAAGATAACGAGACAAATTTTTAATGGTAATGAGGCGATACCGACGACAAGTTCAAATACTGGTGCTATAGATGGTAAATCTCTTATCGATGAAATAGAGATTCCAGATAATAGCAATAAATAATTGTCAAATTACTTCTCAAATTTATGAATGGTTAAAATTATTATAACTATTGTTATTGTTAGTAGAATACAGCTTAGAGAGAAATATTTCGAAAGTGATTTCTCAACGGCCTATTAATATTTCCACGATATCAAGGAATTAGCTTTGAGATTGTCATTCATGGAGAAAAGTTTTTCAGATTAAATCAGCTGTTAACCGCAATTTTGAACTGAGTTGAACGTATGTTGACTCAGTCGAGAACTCAATAAGTCTTTCCTAGCCAGTTTAGGCAATACTGTGCATTGCGGCGGTGCATTGCAAACTAGTCTTTTTAAAATTAGTTCATTCTAAGATCGTCTCAAAGTATACTGTACACAGCATTTTAGAATCTCAGGGAACAGCACTGGATAGAAGGGGGACATGTTACAGCCCAAAATTTCTCCAGTAAATAGGACTTGAGGATCTACTAATCTCTGAGATTCTCTTCAGGAACTGATTGGGAGTGAAAGGGAACAATAGATTTATGAGGTCTCTGTGAATGTCACCCCAGAATACATTCATACATACTCAACGGCTCAACAAATTTGTATAGTCAGGTTTAAATGTAATTAGTGGAATCCACCGAGTAGAATATATATTTTATTTCTGTGTGTGTTATTTGTTATTTATGCCTATTTAATTTCATTGAAATGACTTGTACATAGAATGCACAAGTGCAACAGTAGATAATTTATCTCCGCTTTATCTACATTCAAACTTTGTTCAATACCACATAAGTGTATAGTATGAATCATCATACCGATTCGAAATCTAATAACTTTTGTCCCATTAGAAACAATAACTTTCTCAAATTTTAATTATTGAAGGAATTAACTGAGAGGGAGGACTAACTCAAAGGCGATCAATCGACTAATGCGAAAACTCTGTGATGTTAATAGGGTTTGCAATGAATGTCAAGAATTTTAGTACTGATTGACGCTTTTTTTGAATAAATGCTGTTACACTTGATGGGCGGTGGCTTTTAATAAGCTCCATATAATCTAATTCACAAACGAGAGAGGCGAAAGAAGAATTAAAATCTTCGTCATATTTACTTGTTTGTTGAAACGGTCTTATTGTCTCATTCATCGATAATATTATTGTGATTATCGTCAATATTCGTAACAAGTTATCAAATTATGACAGAAAATGGTTGTTTTCAGCTAGCGTTTATCAATGGCATGATATGATTTTTCAATAGTTCAGAATGGTATTGTTATACTGGTTGTGTTCATCCCAACAAAGTTGATCGGGTAGCGATTTTTAGAGTGGTTGATATTTCCTCAATTTTTTCAAACGTACTTGTCTTGATATAAACTAGATTATATTTGGAGTGGCCCTTTGTCCTTCACTGCGACCTTTGCAGATCTATTGTGGTTCTTCCTCTATTTATAGCTCAATATTTGGCTTTATTCTTTTCATTAAACCTTTTAGGTCTGGATACCACCTTCCCTTTGTAAATCCCTGCCCTTGGTTTTTCTCCTCCGAGAAGGTGAAACCGCACCCTTGCTAAGCCTTCGCACTCAGCCCACAATGTACGGTCAGCATTTTCACTATCATCCTCGTCGTTTCGTGAGTTTGACATAGTAGGTCGTGTGACAGTTTGGCCGAATGGCTTCCAAGGAATAATCAAGCGTGACTTTGTCCTAGGGCTTAATACCATCAGCGCAATGCCTTGTGTCTTGATATAACACCATAACCTAATTTTATTTGATATGTCCTCAATAATAAAAACCTCGCGATCATAAGTAGTAGACAAGGACTCACTTAATCTTGGTCTGGCGAAATTTGAGTCAAATATAAACGTGCGAGACAATTATATTCGAAAGAGGAATTGAAAATGAAAATTTTGTCGTTCAATTTCTTCTCATAATCTCTTACCACGCTTTTACGGCGTTCGCCGCTTGGACTATTATTCATTCATTTTCGAATATCAATTAACTGATGTTCGTTCAGTTTTGAGATGCGAATGTCCAATAAATCTCTTACCCTACTTTAAACTTATCATGTTTCTGATATTCCTGGACTTTTCTTTGACATTCCTAGATGAATCCAGACGTTTTCTCCCATAGATATCCACATTTTCGCCTCTCCAGCTTTTTTCCCGAATAACCTGACTATGTGGTTTGACCAATTTACAGCCGTTGATGCGTTTACGCAACACTGCACAAATTATTTTTTTATCAAAAATGAATTCAAGTTGAACATGAACTGCGTTCATATATCATTGATATAATGTCCAACACATCGGATTAGATCATATTTAAGATAATTTTTCCATTTGAACCTTTTAGGGAAATGTCCAAAAAATCGAATTTTTTCTACATGTTGTTCTGAAATATTCAAAAATCAAAATATCATACAATTATAATTATTTTAAAAATTTTGGTAAACACATTTTATTAAATATATTTCAAAATTCATAATAAAATTCAAATGCATGACCTACAATACCCTTCTCTCCCCTAAATTGGATAATAAATTATGTTGTTGCGTATTCGCATCAACGGCGGAATAAGTGTAAACTGTCAGCACAAGTCTTGCCTCTTGGCAAGTACGGAAATAGTGTTCGGGGAAGTACATAAACAGTTTTCGTCTAACGTACCCTGATCTGATCGAGTTCAAGTACGTATCTCTGCTTTATTTTGTGTAACATATGCCGAAATTTTTGACGCAAAGGCAGCTAGAACTGGCTTTAGAGGAGGTGGTACGTGAGTGCAACGATGGAAGTGGTGAGTATATCTCCATTCTTAGAGGTTTGTGCACGTTTGAACATACTATATGTCTCCGTTAAGTATTACTCAGCAAATTTTTCTATCTTTCTAGAGCAAATTAACGCTGTCTACATTCCTCCCGAGGTAGACCAACTGACAGACGAGGAAGATTTTGCAGAGGAGCCTGCAAATAATGGTCAGAATATTGACATACCAGGGACTTTAGAGGTTCATACTGGCCCAGATGATCTAGATGAGGAATCTGATAATCAATATTTAGCAACACAACGTCAACAAGTCTTAGAAGCAACGACAGGAAGTGACAAACCGATTTGGAGAGTTGGACAATTCGTTCGCCAAAATTTACCTGTATCCAAAGAAGAGGAACAAATTCAAGAATTGAAAGGCGAGCTAGAGGCCCTGTCACCATTGCATATTTTTTTTAAGTTTATTGATGAGGACCTAATGGATTTGATTATTCAGTTTTTGGAAAAATACACGGGGGACAATAACAGACATGACTTCCATCTATCACGAGAAGAACTACTGAATTTTCTGGGAACTATACTTTTGTGGGGTTACCATACATTACCGCAGATTGATTTGTATTGGTATTTAGATGAGGATAAAGCTGTGGATATTGTCAGAAAATGTATGAGCCGGAGTAAGTTCAGATCAATAAAGCGGAACCTACATTTGAGTGATAATGACAACCTGGATGTAACTGACAAATTCACAAAACTCCGTCCCTTTTTTGACTCATTCAATCAGAAATTCTTACAGTTTGGAATTTTTTCATTTGACTTGTCTATTGATGAACAAATGGTTCCTTATTTTGGGCGACATTCTTGCAAGATGTACATCAAAGGCAAGCCTGTCCGTTTTGGATTCAAGATTTGGTGCATTTGTTCTTCGAGTGGATACATTTACCAGTTTATTCCTTACGCGGGAGCTGCAAAAAAAAAGTGATCCAGGACTTGGCGCTAGTGTAGTTCTTGAACTTTTGTCAAATGTGAAAAATGTTCAGAATCATAATATCTTCTTTGATAACTTTTTCGCTTCTTACAAACTGTTGTCTCTTTTGAAAGCCCAAGGATTCTCCGCCACAGGGACGATTCGCGAAAACCGAACAAGTAACTGTCCGTTGATACCAGGTAAATTGCTGTCAAAACAGGAGAGGGGCTCCTATGAATCACAGTTTGAAGAATCCACTTACATTTCTTTGGTGAAATGGAACGATAATTCCATTGTGATAGCAATCAGTACCCATTATAGTGTAGGACCTCTCAGCTCTGTCAAAAGGTATAATAGAAAACTAAAAAAAGAGGTGTTAGTCTCACAACCAGCTATAATTTCAGCATATAATAAATCCATGGGAGGGGTAGATTTGCACGATTATGATGTAGCAAATTATAGAACCCGGGTGTTGGGTAAGAAATGGTGGTGGCCACTGTTTATAAATGCAATCGACAGTACTCTTGTAAATGCTTGGAAAATATACAATACTGTGAATGATAGTAGAATGCCACAACTAAATTTCAAATCATTCATCGCAGTTCGACTTTTAAAAATGAAGAACCTTGTCCCAAGGCTACTAAGGGTACTTCCATCAGAACCACCCAATGAAGTGAGGATTGATCAGACTGGGCATGTTATCATTAGAACTGTTTCTCGTAGAAGATGTCGTGTGTGTAAAAGTTAAACAATTTATATTTGTGAACGTTGCAAAGTTTATTTACACGCCGACTGTTTTCGGCAATACCACTTAACTCTTTAGGCCATTGATGCTTATACGCAACACCATTTATTTTGAGAAGCGACTAATTTTAATATTTTTTTTTTATATTTTAATATTTGTTACTTTAGTGTTTTTTAATAAGAAAAATATATTATTTTTCATATTTAAGTTTTTTTTTCCTTGGCCGTAAACGGGTTAACCAACAGATTTCCCTTGGGTTCACGCTTTTTCGACAATTGAATGCGGTGGATTAGGTCATTGATTTTTAGAATAACTTGACCCGTGCATAGTTTCTGACATAACCCTTTTATACGCCAGTTCAAATTGCCGTTTCATATTTGGTCGAAACCACACTGAATTTCCAATCCTATTTTTTTTTTCATTAGGTGTAGGATCACTAACTATACATAAAATCACGAAATTCTTGTAAGTTCCGGTGAAGGTTCAGGCAAAATCTTGGAAAAACTTCATACTACAGGGCAAAATTTCTTGTAGACAATAGAATTCCTCACTTCCATCCCAAACTTGTCTTAAAACTGACCGTTCACGATTTATGACCTATTTAATTAATTGGTTCTTCTATCTCTACCGATAACTCTTGGAATATTGGATTTATCAATAAATTGTATCAGTACATTTTCAAATATCAATTTATTTCCTACATTTTTTGTTAATAACTAACATTTGATACTTTTTGAGATAAGGAACGTTTAATCTTGAAATGTCGACGCTCAGCTCGACGCTCAGCGAATGACGAGTCAGCCCAAAGGTTTATCCTGTTATAGGTAACCGCTTCTTTTCTGTCTCTGGAAGCAAGGACAAAAGGATCTGGCGTTGGGTGGTATATTTACATATTAGTGAACCTTGCCTTCAACGAGGAGTCGGTATATGTTGAAGATTTTGCCCATGAGGATGCAGATTTTATTGATGCTACTTTGAATTCCTCCGAAAAGGGAAAACGAAGATGAAAAAGAAGCATCAAATATAATAGGATTTTCCCCGCCTTTAAAACGCTCGGAAATAGGATGAAAATTTCAGTTTTTATTTGTATCATGTTTTTTTTCTAAGCATACATTTTTGAAAAATACCCCCCTTTTGTTCTCTTTCACTTTATTATGGCATCTGAACATAACATCTGTATCTGTAGAGTGGGGAGGGTGAGTGTGTAGGCTCACA
>CAJUYI010003313.1:0-24169 GCA_910591695.1 Galerucella pusilla | reverse complement strand
AGGAATACACAATTTTCAGTAGTGAAAAATGAGGAATACACAATTTTTAGTAGTGAAAAGGAAAGAATACACAGTTTTCAGATATTGATCATTATCTAAGACCCATCGTATTTTAATTAATTAATATCGATGTACATCATTGTATAATTTCCAAAATTTTCAACTATATAAATATAAATATGGTTTAAATTTTTTCTCAGATTGCATATAAATGAGATAATTATAGTTTTTTATAGCAAAAAGTGTGAGTTTTATGATTTTTTATAGTGAAAAGAATGGAATTTAAAATTTTCAGTAGTGTTAAAATGTGAAATACACAGTTTTCAGTAATGAAAAGGGAGGAATACACAGTTTTCAGTAGTGAAAAGGAAGGAATACACAGTTTTCAGTTGTAAAATGGGAAGAATACACAGTTTTCAGTAGTGAAAAGGGAGGAACATACAATTTTCAGTGGTGAAAAATGAGGAATACACAATTTTCAGTAGTGAAAAGGAAAAAAAACACAGTTGTCAGTAGTGAAAAGGTAGAAATAGACAGTTTTCAACCCAACGCATTATAACATAATAAAGATAAAGCAGCTCAATAATTTTATTGAAATATTCATCTTATTCATGTTACTCCAAGAAGTTTAACAACGCAATATCATGAACGTATAATTATTATAAAATTAAGTTTAATTTAAACACTTGCCAAGACACTCCTTTCATTACAAGCTAGGTTAATGACATAAGGAATACACAGTTTTTAGTAGTGAAAATGGAGGAATACACAGTTTTCAGAAGTGAAAAGTGAGGAATACACAATTTTCAATAGTGAAAAGGAAGGAAAACACAGTTTTCAGTGGTGAATAGGGAGGAATACATAATTTTCAGTAGTGAAAAGGGAGGAATAGACAGTTTTCAGTAGTGAAAAGCGAGATATACACAGTTTTCAGTAGTGAAATGGGAAGAATACACAGTTTTCAGTGGTAAGAAGTAAGAAATACACAGTTTCTAGTAGTGAAAAATAAGGAATACACAATTATCACTGGTGAAAAATGAGGATTACACAATTTTTAGTAGTGAAAAGGGAAGAATACACAGTTTCCAGTAGTGTAAAGGGAAGAATACACAGTTTTCAGTAGTAAAAAGGTAGGAATACACAGTTTTCAGTAGTGAAAAGTGAGGAATATACAGTTTTCAGTGGTGAAAAGGGAGGGAAACACAGTTTTCAGTAGTGACAAGGGAGGATTACACAGTTTTCAGTAGCGAAAAGTGAAGAATATACAGTTCTCTGTGGTAAAAAGGGAAGAATACACAGTTTTCAGTAGTGAAAAAGGAGGATTACACAGTTTTCAGTAGTGAAAAGGGAGGAATATACAGTTTTCAGTTGTGAAAAGTGAGAAATACACAGTTTTCAGTAGTGAAAAGGGAGGAATACATAGTTTTCAGTTGTGTTATAGTAGAAAAAAGGGTGAAATAGATAATTTTCAATACCATGAAGGGTGGATTTAATAGTTTTTAGTCGTGCAAAGTGTGGAATTGATAATTTTCAATAGTATGGAGTGTGAATTTTATAGTTTTCAATACTGAAAGTTGGAATTATAGTGGTAAAATACTAGAAAGAGTAGAATGAATAGTTTTTAGTGGTGGAAAGTGTGTAATTGTTCATTTTCAATAGTATGAAGTGTGAATTTGATCATTTTTAATGGTGAAAGTTGGGGTTATAGTAGTTAAAAGGGTAAAATAGACAATTATCAACATTATGAAGAGTGAGTGGATTTAGTAGTGTAAAGTGTGGAATTGATAATTGTCAATACTAAAAAAGGGTTTTATTAGAAAATCGTAAATAACCAAATAATTCATATTCCATTGAACCCAACGCATTATAACATAATAAAGACAAAGATGTGATAAAGCAGCTCAATAATTTTATTTGAATATTCATCTTATTCATATTACTCCAAGAAGTTTAACAACGCAATATCATGAACGTATAATTATCATAAAATTGAGTTTAATTTAAACACTTGCCAAGACACTCCTTTCATTACAAGCTACGTTAACGACATACCTTTACATGACATTGAAAAACATTTACAAGGATTTGAAAAAATTAGCACCTTCGTAGATGATATATTCATTTAATCGATATAGTGAAATTATAATTCAAACAAATTAGTAATATGGATAATTTGAAGGTGCCAGCTGCTTGGAATACTCACCTAAATATTATAATGGGTGAGTGAAGTACTTGAATAAGTTTCAATTTATCTAATTTATTTCTTGTATCTTACTGTTTGACTGATTTAATGCAATGGTTTGCGCATAATCATTCAAATGATGGACTGCTAAAGAGCTCAAACTTCCGGCAAACTACTAACTACAATTAACATACTTCAAGACTTTAAAAATAAGAGTTGCGGTCTCTTTTTGAAATATTATGAAGCAGCAGAGCTTCACCGTTATACTTTATTCTGTTTTTGCACGTTTGAACCTTTCACATACTTCTTTCCACTCTTCTTCTTTACACTCTCTTTGCGACCTTCAACTTCTTTAGATATCATGACTAAATAGCTCCATATATTTATTTCAGCAAACATCCTCATATCAGCAGGCGATGTTTCGGTAACATGGAGCTCTCCAGCATTACCAAAACTTTATTCCAACGACTCTCTGGTCAACCCTTTGGATAAACCGATAACGTCTGCTCAAGATGACATCCTTGGATCCATATTAAATGTTGGAGCAATAATAGGACCTTGGCCTTTTGGAATAATCGCAGATAGAATAGGGAGGAAGCAAGTGCTGTTACTTTTAGCCATCCCGCATATAATAGCTTTTTTAATATTAGGCTTGGCTAAGAATATTTATTCATATTATTTTGCTAGGCTTCTAGCAGGGCTGGCACTAGGAGCTGGGTATTATTTAGTCCCATTGTATGTTGGTGAAATTGTTGAAAGTTCTAATAGAGGATCTATGGTAGCTATAACCAACATATTTTGGTGTATAGGAGATTTCCTATCGCTCGTCATAGGATCAAAAGCTTCTTTTTCAAACTTTAATTTTTTCCTAATGTGTCTTCCTATTGTGTTTGTATTGCTTTTTAGCGTATTGGGTGTGGAGAGTCCATATTATTTGATGGGATTGAATAAGGAGCAGGCTGCTAAGAAATCTTTGATGCTTTTAAGATCCGGCAACGAAGAAGAAATTGCTGAAGAAATGGAAAGTTTAATAAATTTTTTAAAATTTCACGAAGATGGAAAGTTTTTTGATATACTCAAAGATAAATTTTTAAGAAAGAATATTTTAATTTCCATGTTTCTATTAGTTTGTTTAACATGTAGCGGATTTTGGGCGATAACTTTCCACTTAGAACTTATGTTCGAAAATTCCGGAACTAATTTGTCTTCAAATACGTCTGCTATAATAGTAGGAGCTGCTCTATTACTATCCAGCTTCATAACTCCTATTTTGATGAGTAAAATAGGTAGGAAACCTCTTCTTATTGCTTCATTCTCTGGTATGTCATTATCTTTAATAATTTTGGGAACATATTTTCATTTTTTCAGATCTCAATCATTTAAATCGATGCCTCTTTTATGTTTAGCTTTTTACCTTACCAGCTTTAACATGGGGGCTGCTATTATACCATGGATTCTTCTTTCTGAATTATTTCCTAATAAATTTAAAAACGCTGCAGCATCTTACTGCGCTACCCTATTTTTCACAGTAAACTTTATAGTTACATTGAATTTTAATAATCTGATTAGTACTATTGGAATGTCTGGAATCTTTTACTTTTTTGGTTTGTGGTGCCTTACCGGAGCTGTCTTCAGTTATTTTCTTGTTCCAGAAACTAAAGGTAAGAATTTTGTTGATATACAGCGAATGCTAAATGAAAATTTGGTGAAAAATCGTACCCTTAAGTAGCAGACATGTTAAATATGGCTGTAGCTTCCTTTTTGGTAAAGTATTCTCCTTATCAACATAGCAATGTTCTTCTTTTTGTTTCATGATCAAGAATCTTGGTTGTATGAGCATTATTTTATAGGATTTCTGCTCAAGTAACATCCTTTATATCTCATTCTTCTCTTATCACAACTGTTTTATCTCATTAACTTTGTATACATTGGCTGAGTTGATTTGTTTAGGTCAAACTTACAGAACCATGATAAATATGTAATGATAGTAGTTATTCAGGACAGTATCAACAACTATTAACAAACATTTGTTAAAATACAACATTCTATTCGAACTGCTAGAATAAATTGTAAACTCTAAAACTGTTTTTAATATTTTTCCTAATGGTAACTAAAACTTGTCTTTGGAGGATGCTGCAGTTGGCAATACCACATAGCTAGACTTCTGAGGAAGCCTGTTATCTGTTTTGGAGCTGGGACTGTAGCCAGAGCAGGCGCTAAGTAGACCTGTTCCAGATATTCAAGGTCAGTTACTCTGTGATGTGTTCCGGAGTCTCATCTGCATCATCGCCACTGTCCACTATGCCCAATTAACAATTAAGTGTGTGCAGTGCCCAGTGACAATGGGCTCGTTTACTAACATTTTCAAATCACTTTTAACTGTCGTGAAACAAAGTACTAAACATAAAAATATGATTCTGAAAATTTCATGTAAATAGAATATGTCGTTCTCCTAATACAACCAATTAAACAAGCATACCGTAGCGGGGCGAAGACTATGATTGTGACGTCACCGGATATGAAAGTTAATGTGCACTAACATTACGCTTCTGACTGTAACGTGCCTTGCATAGAATTTATTTATACACAAACAAAGTATGTTGACTTATCAGTGAATGCTTTGAGTCTTTTTATGCTTTTCTGCCATTGCTTCCGTTTTTTTTGCATCCTTATTAATAGAAATAAATGTTTTGTTAGATGTTTCAATCGTAGTACTTTCACAATCTGGAACCGCACAATATTTATAGCTTTTTTTAATCTGGCTTTGGTCCATTGTGTTTAAATTATTTCTAAACGTTCTTATTTCCCAAACATAACACTGTTTAGAGTTTTCTAAAATGTATAATAAATCATAAGCTTATAAGCTACTGTTACTAGCGAAGTAGTCATCTAACCGAAAACCGATCGGCGTGGTGTCTGCTCTCTCAACGAGAGATTTCATATGCGATGACGTCGCACCTGAAATTCGGAGAGGAGTGCTGTTTAATGTTTATAATTTTTTTAGGCGACCTAGGAGTCTCGCTGACGTCTAACTTTTTGCACAGAGCCTAAAATGATGTGCTCTTCCTAATGGTAAAATAAAAAAAAATATGTAAATGAGCCCATTGCTGTGATTACTCTGAGATCAGCTTCATAAGCAATTCTTTGCAGTGAGCAGAATAACCTTGGAGCATATCTTTGGCCTGAAGTATTTCCTCTACTTCCTCCACGATGCGTGGAAACCATAAGATAGTTCAAGTCCGATATAGGGAGTGAGTGAGTGAGACACCTACACCAAAATTACTTCGTTGCCAATTGCTTAAGAGATTGTTTGCAGTTCCATACTTTTAAAGTCATAATTTGTAGACTTCATAGCTATTTAAGCAGCCTGGCATATATAGTTTGGCAAGTTTATCTGAAACTACGGGGCATCGGTAAGAGGCGAGGCATATATGTCATAAACGTACGAATGGTGTACGGTACCTATTTTACCAAGTAAAATGGACAATACAAAGGTAACTGACAATACCAACGCCACTGGATAAATTAATATCAGTCAATTGACGGAGTGAGAGGGAGGAACACACGCACGCGCTTGCCAATAAGAAGTCAGCTTTTGATAAAAATCACCAATTATGTATTTCGGAGGGTGCGGTAATTATGGTTTTCATACAACGCTGCCAGAGCTTGAAGAATCCCGTAAAAAATTTGGAAAAGTGCTCATCTTTAATATTCATAAATTGAAAAAATAATGTTAATAGAAAAAATCCAAGGAAACAAGCACATTAAAGAATTAACGCTTAATCATATTGTTGACATTGTTAATAATAAAAAGTCCCTTTTCTAATTATTATCACTACATACTTAGCACTTTAGATTTTCCATAGTTGAACGTGGCAATATCGAATGTTTTCGACTGCATTCCTTTCACGGCTTCAGATAAACTTGCCAAAGTATACGTGGTATAGTCTAGTCTAGATCACAAGATTTGGGATGTTTTGGTTAAGTCCCTCTCTGTTGCTGAAAATTGTACTTGTTCTGGGGAGAGCGGTGAAAGATTAACACGTTTATTTAAATAATGTCTCTGATTAGACGTGAGTGATCTTATCATTTCCAAATAATGGTATCAAAAACTAGTGTGTGTGAATAATGAGAAATTTCAAAAAAATATGTTTTACAAACGCAAATATACATCTTTCTTCATCGTCTTAACGAGTGAGTACAAAAAGTTATTATATGTAGTCTAATCAACAAAAAAACTTGATTGGAATAGTTTAGTTTGTCTCTTAAGCATGTTTTATATCTAAGGGTTAACTTAACCACACTTTTTTATAGCACTCCAGCAATTCTCTAGTTTTAAAAACACGCTTTTATAAAAAATCAAATAAAATAGTGACAAATATTTTTTATTCAGTACTGAGGAGCTCAATATATGAGTTATAAGATTAGAATTTAGAGGGATATTTCTAAATTTGATCTAATTTATGTTTCAAAATAAGGAACGTTCTGGTAAAGATTGATAGCAACGTGATGTTGATCGCGGTGCCCCACAAGGATCTATTTTTGGCCCGGTAATATTTCCTTCATAGGTAAATGTATTTTTTTAAACAGAAAAGCAAATTGCGACTGTCATACAGTTGATTGAAACTGTTGTAAATGATATATCGGTTTAAAGCTGGAAAAATTCAGTACATCATATTGTGCATGTTCATCCTAAGTATTTGTCTATGCAAAGTTTTAATATGCAGCCACTTGTGATTAATTTAAGACAGTGAAAAAGAATTAGAATAGAATAATAGCACAGAATATTATCATTAATTTGTATAACTTATTCCAATCATTCAATTAGGCAAAGCCAACAACATATACCTACTTTGAGATAAATGTAGGTATTGAAATTTCATTTACTTTTCTTATCACAGTTAGATACGTATTTAACACGTGTTTATATAGTAACAATGGATATATGATTTGAGATCCAAGACGATATACTTTGAGATACACTTTAAATTTAAAGAGCAATATAAATTTGATAATATTGTTAACATAATCGAAAGACAGTAGTGGTTTTAGGTTTGAGGGCGCCCTATAGACCGGAGAAGATATGGCGTCCTTTTTCTTTCGTAAATATTATATTGTTTTTTGTGTTTTCTATATACAAATGTTAATTTTTTTCGCTACTAGCCTCTAAACCTAACTTTATTGAATCTTGTTGAGGTAGAAAAGTCGTATTCAAAATTTTGGCGCCCTTCAAAATTTGCCGCCTTAGGCCCTGGCCTCACGGATATAAGCCTGAATCCGCCAATGTCGAAAGAGAAAGAATTTTTCCTGTGATGGGTTTCTTAATTAATTTGATAAAAAATAAATTACTTATCCACTTTAATTCGAATATAGCCTGTAATTGTTTAGTAGAGATACCAATTTGATACAAACTGCAAAAAGCAATAAAAACTATGTTTTTTTTATTGGTGAACCAATTTACCTATTTAAAGCACGCCTCAGCGTGTTTAAAACGAACTTTAAAAAACGCGCGTGTTTTAAAGTTACCGTGGCAACATCAACAACTCGAGAAAACAAGTCTAGATCTATGGTCTTAATCATGTCTAAATGACAATTATTTTTTTATTATTGATCTGACAGTATGGAAAGTGCCGTTGGCATTGTTTGAAATACTATTTCGATTTTCAAATCTTAGGAAATGGTATTTAAATTAATTCTATTGACATTCACAGAACTCAATAAGGTTGAATTTCAATCAAAATACAAATTAGTTTATGTTTTTCTCATTTCCATGACAACGCAAGATATACATCATATACATCACGAATTCAACCATTTGACATTTAGTTCTTATATTTCCATCTATGATATCCATTTCTTGTTGTAGAAGTTATAAAACAGTATTTATAATTTCAAAGTGCACCAATAAAAAAAAATAGCGTAAAGTATTCGTGGATAACTGGTCTTTAGAACACTTGCTCTATTTCGCGCGTGTTTTAAAGACCTTAATATCCACTTATACTTTAATGTACTATTTTCTAGCTGTGAAGTTGACAATTGTTGCTTCTTCTAGCCAACTGAGAAGCTGAATTTCTCCATTAGTGCTTAATAATTTTTTCTATTATTAAACTAGGTCAATAATGGACAAATTCAAATATTTTGAGATTTCAGGGATAGTAGTTCAACAAAAAATTGTGTAACATAATTTTGTATGTTGCCTTTAACGTATTTGCTGCTTGAAATTACCCATCAAGATAAAATTATTTGAATAAAAATGCCATTAGTTTAAAATTCGCGCTCAATAAAAAATGACTAATGACATAACGAGTACGTTCGTAAAATATCGAAAACTGACACTTAAATTTGGCTAGTAGTGGAAAAAATAGCTCATACTCCATAGTGGGGAAGACATTTATTTACCTCGCACCTTATTAATTTTGGTACTCGGTCAATAATAACAGTCAACTATCATACTATCTAACTCTTTTTATTTTATTTTTACAGTAAATCTATTAGCGACCACAGGAGATATAACATTATCATGGACCTCTCCAGTATTTCCAAAACTAAAGTCCAACGACACCACAATAAACCCCTTGGGAAAACCTATAACAATGCAAGAAGATTCTATATTAGGATCCATTCTTAACATAGGAGCACTCATAGGACCAATTCCGTTCAATTTTTTAACTCAAAAATTCGGCTATAAAAAAACTTTGTTATGCTTAGCAATACCGCACATAGTATCGTTCTTAATATTAGGTTTCGCTAGGAGTATTTACCTCTACTACTTTGCAAGATTTTTAGCTGGGATATCTTTGGGAGCTGGCTATTCCCTTTTTGCTTTATACGTAGGAGAAATATCCGACGATTCTAATCGAGGAGGAATGGTTGTTATTACTAACATTTTTTGGTCTATGGGGAACTTTATACCGTTAGCTATAGGTCCATACATGTCTATAAGGACATTTAATATAATTTTATCCTGTATACCAGTCGTGTACTTGGCTTTATTTTCCGCAATAGGGACTGAAAGTCCATACTATTTAATGCGTAATAAAAAGGAAGAAGAAGCTGAAAATGTTTTGATGTATCTTAGGGGGAGTAATATTAAGGAGGATGTAAGTGATGAAATGAAGAAGATAAAAGGTTTTGTCAAAAATAGTAGTGCCAGCAGGATTCTAGATATACTAACAGATGTAGTATTGAGAAAATATTTGGTTATTTGTTGTCTCTTACTAGCTACGCAAGATCTTGGAGGCTACTGCTCGATTTTGTATCATTTGCAGTTGATTTTCCAATCGGCTGGTTCGGATTTGTCTGAAGATACGGCAGCTTTGATTGTAGGTGTTGGTTTGTTCCTTTCCAGCTTTATAGCACCTTTTTTCGTTGACAAGTTCGGAAGGAAACCTCTTCTAATAACGTCTTGCAGTGGAATGAGTGTTTCCTTAGCTTCTCTAGGATTATATTTTTATTTATTAGATTCCGGCAACGATGTAAGTCATATAAAATTTCTTCCTCTTCTAAGTTTGATCTCGTATATAATTTCCTATAATTTAGGGATAAATACTGTTCCATGGAGCTTAATTTCTGAATTATTTCCGAGTAAAAATAAACAGACCGCTTCGACTATTGCAGCTTTTTGTTGTTGGTTCACAACGGCTGTGGTTACTTATTGCTATAATTATTTAAATGATTTTTTGGACATATTTGGTACGTTTTGGATGTTTTCTGGTTGGTGTTTGTTGAGTACTATATTTTGTATAATATTCGTACCGGAGACGAAAGGAAAAAGTTTTATTGAAGTTCAAAAAATGATTTATAATAATGATAAGCGTGATGATGATACGGAATTAAATAAATTATGAAAAATTATGTTGGCTTAATTTTGTGTGAATGATGAGTACGCTTTTATTCGAGCAATGGCATCATAGTACAGCTTGTACACTGAGAAAACGGATAATATGCTTTTATCTACAACTGTCATGTAACGGGTACGATTTGACACTATTTTCAATGTCATAATGACGTATATTACCGCACTAGTGCGTTTTTAATTACATTACCGCACTAGTGCGATAATAGGGAACTAGAAACATATTAATACCAGAAATAAATATTTAAAATAACACTGAAAGCTGCATTTTTAATTTCCGAAAGCAGATTGTCTTCGCTTGAGCTCATTTTCATAGATTTTTGTTCATTCAATTTTGAAAATTTGATGACAACTAATTTATTTTATTTCCCCGGCATTGTTTGTCTTTGTTGCTATGGTCACAAAATATGATACTCAGTACCAAATTTTTGCAGTCAATATTATTGAAAATACTTTAGATTGAAATTTTTTCAAAATTTTATAATATAGTTAATAATACCTCAGTATAGAAACGAACCAGTAGTATAACTCTTATAAATTTCATTCATAAATTGCCAGAGCTTTTGATGACCTTGAACGGATCGCTTTACGATTCATTTTAACATAGGCGTAGGTGGCATAAGTTTTAAAATGTTAAATGTTTTTTCTCAAATATCGTAGAGCAGTACACTGATGAGTGAATAAAACAATAGTCTTATACAAAATATTTATTAGTTTTGCTATATTACAATTTTCATTTTGTTATGATTTTTAAAATTTTTATTGACAAATATAATGTGTAATATAGTCGTACCCTGAAGAAAAGTTTTATTGAATATTTTATTGGAAAATCAACACAAGGATGTACAAACTCTGTTGTTTGACTAATATTTATAAGTGATTCAACAATATTATCTTCCGTAGCAACTTGCTCAAAATTCATTTGGAATAATGTTTCTAATAATGAGATGTATTGTACAAAATTTTCATGCGGCATACTCAAGTTTCCACAAGTATCCTTTTTCGTATTTTCATAAGCTCTAAGGTAACAGTATAAAGACGAATCGTCTAAATTCTGATATGCTGCATGTATGACTTTCCGAACATTTTTTAATAAAATAACCACAAAAGTAGCGAACAAAATTCTTTTCCAATAAATCATTTGTCTGAAAGTCTTTAGGCATTGCAGTATTTGATGGAAGAAATATTGTTGGAATAGCCTTTTTTAAATAACTTTTCTTTTATGAGGTTGCATAATCAAGTCTAGTTCAAAATGAGCACCACATAAACGATGACAACTATTGTATAGAATTTCTATTTTTGGCATCAAGTCAGGCCTATCACATGCTTCGAGCCAAACTTTAGCTCTGAAACAAAAACAACAAATTAAATAATCAATGCATGAAACTAAGGCTCATAAATGTAATATGGAGATCAAATAATAAAATATATAAATAAATATAAATATAAAATATACTCTTCTGAATCCTTTGGAAAACGGTGAAATTTTTCATCACAATTATAATAGTTATTGCTACATCTACACTACCCGTTTTCTTCTTTTTAATGGTATCCATTGCAAAAAAACGCTTATAAACTATAAAAATAATACCAAAAAACCCGTAAAAATATAAGCTGTAATAAATAATTTTATTTGCAAATTCACCACTGGCACTTTCGTTGGATCGCAGCACAGCACCGGCCGCCGGATGAGATACTCATCCGAACGACGTTGTAGGTCACAGAGAGCTCGGCAGTGTAACGTCACGAGATAACATACTGGTTCGTTCCTATACTGTAATAATACTAATAAACAGTTGTAGATAAAATTTTGTACGTAACACGTGTGATAGGAATTATGAACGCACTTGGGTGATTACACGACTCGGCCTGCGGCCTCGTCGTGCAAACTTCACATGCGTGCGTTAATAATGTCCATATCCCACTAATTACGTAAATAACTATAATGTGATTATTTTGTGATATATAAATACAATATATTGTAACTGTACTTTAATGCAAAGTATTTTTTCTTCGTAAAAAAAGAACAATTTTGAAAATCAATAAATTAATTTTATTCACCTATACAAATATATATATTTACATCAATACATATACATGTAAATACTAACTTAATTTGCAAGTACTTCTCTTCAATACGGCAACACCGCCTTCCAATATTCAATAAACCACAGTTGCCACTTTTCACGAAGTTACAAAAAGTAAAGGAAACTTGTCAGCTTATCAGCTTGTCAGCTACTGATAAGCAGATGCCATTCCGGAAAATAGAAAGTATATTCTTTGGACATTTGTAGCATACGACAACAATTATATTTACGAACTAGTTATGCACAGTTGGGAGCATAAAAATAAAATGGGTAGTCACAAGAACTGCCTCTGCCCAGATTTATGGAACGCATTACCACAGCCACACATGTATCTATATTGGGGTGACATTCACTGAGACCTTACTTCACGAGGAAAGTCTTAGAGACTTGTATCTCCTTTGGAACTGATACCTCCAAAGGGTTCCGGCGCCTAAAAGGGTGTTTCAATCCCCTTCTTTGCTAGTTCATTTCTTTCTATGTCAGTATGTCCTGGAATCCACAGTAAATATATTGTTCTCCAATAGTAATTTGAGTTTGGCTTTGCGTTCCCACTCTATTTTGGAACTGATTACACGAGAGCTCAGTGGCTGCTAACATTCTATGTTCTATATTCTTTATCAATATTGAATTGGGCACATTTTCTTATGGTGAGTTTTCCCAAATTTTCAGAGTGTTTGGTTCCTGGATCGTACCAAACATAGCTACAGGTGATGGTTAGAAAATGTTGTTAGGTTTACGGAAAATTGAGCTACTGGTTTCCGACTCACAAGAATCTAGATGGCTCACACTTGATTTGAGCCGCAGCAGGGTAGAAACAAAGTATATGCTCTGCTGCTCCATCATCTTTCAGACAAAAACAGTCCAAAACTTAATACCTTTGGTCATGCATTATATATTACTTGCTTTGAGAGTCGTGGTAAATTTTCTTGCAATCCAGGAATTCGATGTTTGACAAAAAGGAATATGTTCATTGCTTGTAGTATGGAATAATTTTTGTGAAAATTTTGGGGATTTTCTGCTCCCAACTCTGTATAAGTGAATACTTTGTCAATAAATTTGATATCACTTAATTAAAAATTGAAAATTCTTATTCCAAAAAATAAAACAACCAATATCCAATATTAAAAAATAAAAATGTAACCGGAAAAATAATCCGCGAATATTTATCGATAACATTGACGTCTTTAATTTTTGGCAACGAAGATTTAAGGACTAAAGCTCCTTTTCTAAGAGCGTGGAACATCTTCGGCTTATGAACAGGATTACCTGAAACAAAATACACAACATGAATTGTGCAAATATTAAGAGAATGGTTTTCTTTACCTCTGTTGCCTCTATATCTAAGTCCAGCAGGACTTCTATAGTTATAAGGACTTTGCGTTCTTAAAATTCGGAAACTGGGAGGGAATTTAGATGGATCAGTATCGTAAGTGTAACTAGAATTGTATCTGTTTCTTATCGAAGCTATTGGACTCATTTTAACGTCTTTCAATTCAATTATATCTTGATTACCCATACTTTGAGTAGATGCTATTTTGGTTCCTCAAACAAAACAATTTTTCAACTAAATTTGAATACCAAAAAACCCCTATTATCTACCTATTTTAGTTTCTTCTCCTTCTTTATGCTTCTTGCTCTTCTTTTTGGCTCTGGCTCCCCAGTAAGTGTAGTTAACAGCTGCGTATTCTAGTAGAGCGGCAAATACAAAAACGAAGCACATCACCAAGTAAATATCAATCGCTTTTACGTAACTTATTCTTGGCAACGAACTACGTACACCAGTACTTATTGTAGTCATCGTTAGAACCGTTGTAATACCTACAAATAGAAAGACTAATTATTAACTACAAAAGAGGAGAATTAAGAGTCCAAAACGGTCAATACTTTTTAACGAGCGGCTCCATCTAAGCCAAGAGGTCAAATATCTGGGTATAATTATGGATAGAGCATCAAAATAGTAAGTTTTTGACAAAAATCAGATGTCCGACGAGAGATTCCTCCAGAGAGTGGTTCGACTCCATGTTAGTGATGCTTTCCCCGAAGAGAGACCTGGTACACAGACGGGTCACAGACTGGGGAAGGGACAGTCGCAGGGGTGTATAGTGAAATAAGAAACACAAGATGCTTCTTCTCACTAGGAGAACATACCTCTGTATTTCAGGCAGAGATTTATGCTATCTTAGAATGTGTCAGAATAGAGTACACGCATATTTCATATTTTACTTGGATATTAATTTATAATAGTAAATATGATATCAAAAATTACTAATAATAGGAAATAAACCAGTTTCCATTGGAAATTACTCCCAAATCTTAAAATAAAATTCAAATTTCAATGCACTTTCCGACCACAACCCAAGGATTCCCGAACGCTACCGATGATACGTGTGATGTCATATCTCTTGTGTTTACTTATTTCAATATGGCCGGTATTGCATTAAGTTATGTGTAGTTGTGTGTTTATATTGCATTTTAATCTATTACTTGCTTCATCGACATGAAAATATCATTTATAAGTTTGTTTGAGACCATTACGTGTTTGTGTGTGCTTTTTTTTCAACTTTTTTTTTTTTTAAATGCAACGTAAAGTGAAAAGTGGTCATAAATATTCGATATTTCCGAGGATATTTTAAAACTTTTGGAAGAATATATTTTATTTACTAGTCCAATGTTCAGTGACGATTCTTTCATATTTTGTGAGTAAAGATATGGCTAGCGAAGGTTTAGTAAAAGCACAAACCGATAACTTACCCAAAGTAGACTTATTTATGCTGCTTGAATTTATGAAGTCAAGCAGCTGCTTTAATGCAGAGGAAATAAGAGGAGTTAAAGCATATTTCGATGTGTGGTCGTAAGAAAATGATGTTTTTATGGTTGATTCCTAGACATATAGGTACATAACCTCAAGCTATTTAAGGATAAAAATTACCAGCATAGAAGTAGGTACCTACATTAAAATGGTCTTCACAAACAAAAGTAATGCCATTCTCTTAGGTGTATTTTTGCTTGCGCCACCAGGTAAAGTAACAAATATTTTGTCTGGAGTTTTAATTGACGTTGATTTACACACTGGAACAATGCAATACTTGGAATACAAAGTTTTTTTCGGCTTTATCCATTTTTAAAGCTTCCAGAAACAAATTAGGTAACAAGAACTCAGATCGTGATACACGAATAAGAACGTAAACAAATGACGTCACACCATGGGGCAGCCATCTTTATGACGTAAGGCGCGTTTTGGCAGACTTTCAAATTTTATTTTTAAAGTCGTTTTAAAAGTAAAATTTATATTTTTTTGGTAAAATAGACATGATGAAGACCTGATGAAGCGTCACCAATAGCAAAATTTATGCTTGTACCCTATTAACAAACATAGGACTGACACTCATAGGATAAACATACTAACTGACAGCCAGGCAGCCCTTGCAGCTTTAGACAGCCGCAAGACTTTTGTGGGTGCCGGGACATAACGGTATTTTTGGAAATGAACAAGCTGAAGAACTCGCGAGAAGAGGTTCAGGAACAGAATATGTTGAACCAGAGCCCCAAAGAAGGTAGTCCGAGGGCAAATACAAAAATGGGTACAAAGCCAACATAGACTTCAGTGGATGAACACTCCAAAGCAGGTACACAGTAAAACCTTCCTAGGTGACGCATGTGTAAAACGGGCCGAAGTACTACTGAATACCAGTAGGAATAAGCTAAGAATTATTATATGTTATTTAACGGGTCGTACCGTGGTAAAAGATCACCTGCATAAAATAGGGTTATATAATGGGGACCTCAGCTGCAGACTTTGTGGCATGGAGACCTAGACCGTAACCCATATCTTATCTGACTGTGAGTTACTGGAGTCGAGGAAACAAACAATCTTCGGAGAAGCCAATATGCCACCTATATCGTCTACTCGAAGGTACGGGGATAACTGGATGGGTGGACTAAATGTGGGTGTATAGTACAATAAGCCAATAGGGTGCTCCCGTCATCAGAACGGCTTCCAAAACACAAAAAACCTATTTCTTGCTCTAATCTGTTAAATAAACGGAAATAAATCAAAAGGGCTCACCTAGTGCTACTCTAGCACTTGTTGCTTCGTGATTTATCCAAAAAGAAACCCAAGATAGCATCACGATTAATATACTAGGCAAATATGTTTGAAATATGAAATACCCAATGTTTCTTTGTAGTTTAAAGGACAAAGATAATCTTTGGTAGGTTCCGGTGGCTAATCTTTCTTTTCTATCGTTTGTTTCCCAACCCATGATGGTGAATTGAGGAAGTTCAGCTTCTTCAACTCCTCGAACCGGCGTAGACTTCCAATACATCACTACGTCCACCACTGTGTATCCATCTGAAATCAGTAATATGGTTTATTTACGATAAAAAATCGATGATTGTAAATAGGATTTATACTTAATGGATAGGGCAATTTACAGTCTACCGGTTGGCAAAACTTCAAGACTTCAGATCAATTGGTACAATTATTTAGTTTGGTTTGACATTTAGTTTTCAGTCTCAGGTCTTGAAAAGAGCCTCAATCATAAGGAAGTAGCCCTTGCAACATTTCTAGACAACAAATAGATGGCTAGGAGAATAACAGCACATATGCATTTGTATCATCGTAAGAACAACTAAAGGATGTCCTCAAGGTGGAGTAATTTCACCACTTTGGATGACTTGATCTGCAGGTTGAATGATATGGACGCAGGGCTTTGCGGGCGACATAGTGATTGTCACCAGTGAAAAATTCCCAGAAGTAGTTATATGAATGTCTTATAAGAAGCACTACGAATTGTGGAGGAATTGCGCCTCGAAGAGGACCTTGTAAATGAACAAAAAAACCAAACTAGTTGCTTTTACGAATAGAAGAGTTCTACCGCAGGGTAGAGTATGTTCGAAGAAAAACTAGAAATATCCAAAGAAGTTAAATATCTGGGAGTTGCCTTTGATTCCAAATGGTGATGAGCAAAATTGGTCTTGGTCTTGCGAAAAAAGAAGACCAAGACTATCTTTAGACTAGCTAGACCAATACCAAGACTGAATATGCAAAATCAAGACCAAATACTACACAAGACTCGTCTGGGATATTCCACAGCATATTTGTGTTAAAATATTTGTAACAGCCTCAAATGCTTTTCCTAGAACAATAGGTATTTGTATACCAAGGACTGAAAGTGCTACTTTGTTGGATGAGTCTGAAAATTGCAAGACGAGCGAAGCGGGGCGAGCAACAGACGAGGCCAACAAAGTAGTATTTCAGCCGCGGCGTACACTACATTTTTTAGACGACGCATAAGATCCAAAACTTTTTCAATTACACTGAGGAAAGAAAATAAATAATAAAGAATTATAAACATTTTATTTATTGAGTATATATATAATGTACTTAATGATATTTGCAGCGTCAATATTAATTTAACTCCAAGAGCTCATCCATATCTCAAATGTGGTTGTTTTAAATCCAAACCAATGGTTCAATAAAACTCAAAGTCCAAACTACAGAAAATACTAATAATAAACAATACAATATGCACGTACAATATTAACGTTTTTGGCGACAACCTATTGTTCTTTGGATTATATTTTTCATACAGGTAGATAAAATTTTATTTTATTCCAATTTTGACTACCTACTAATATAATTTATATTATCAAACTTGTAATTTGAAATATTTTCATTTTCTTTTTTAATTTGTATTTAAACAGTTTTTTAATGTAACAGCTTGTTCAATTGAAACCCATCTTTGCTCAGGTTAGCCTTGGAAACAATTGCAATCATTCAACTGACGTTTTCCAACATAGTAGTGTATGCAAACGTCACACTGTTTATTTCGTTTATATTTGACAGCGATTTTAAGTATTGTGACTTTGAAATGGCGTTTGTTGTTAACAATTCGTCCAAATGTGATAATGCTCGGCCTCATGTTGCCAACGTAGTGAAAAAAAATCTGAAACGAAAGAAATGGAGGATATTAGAGCATCCTCCCTATAGTCCCGATTTATCGCCTTGCGATTTTCACATCTTTGGGCCACTAAAAAAGGCGTTAAAAGGTAACCGTTTTCAGTCGGACGCAGAAGTACAAAACGCTGTGAAAGAATTCTTCCAGCAGCAGCCACAAGAATTCTTTAAGCAGGGTATACATAGGTTGGTGAAACAGTGGGATATGTGCCTCAATTGTAGTGGTAGTTATTTGTAACTGTACTTGTCAATAAATTTTTCCTGGACCAAAGATGGGTTTCAATTGAACAAGCCTCCGTAATATTACCAAGTGTAATATTCTCATTTTGTATTATTAATTATAATATCATCTTTCACATTAATTTTATATCTATTACTCTTGTTCAAGTAATTTTAACAAAATTTTATAAGATCTTCATGTATTAAGTGTACCATTTCTTTATATTGTAGCCTGGATGGTAATATTGTACCGAAACTAGTAGTATCATAAGTGTCCTTTGAGAAACTTTAATTAAATTCTCTGTGGTTTGAACTTTGAGTTTTATTGAACCATTGGTTTGGATTAATTTATTAATTATTTGCACATTATCTTATACTATCTTATAAACTAAATAAAATAAGACTTAAAAATAAAAATAAAAGAATCACAAAATGAACCCCTCCTGGTTCGTTGATTAAATCATCCCGAATGCGTCCCGAAAGTGTTTTGCAGTACGGAACTGTCACTTTCACTACATCGATGGTTATTTGTATACTAAGGCCGCAAAATGCTTTTTCGCGTTCCGAGAGAGAGATTATCGCCGAGGCCGCTCCGGCCGAGGCAAGATAATCTCGAGGTCGCGAAAACATTTCGCGGCCATAGTATACACAATATTTTTCGTGCAACCGTGATTATTACATAATTTCAATAAACATTATGTCTCTTTAGAAAAGACAGTTAGTTTTTGGTTCGAAATACATTGTTATTGTCATATTTCAGAAATGTCAAATGCTGTAGTGGCGTTCAGTTTGCCGGCAGTCACAATGGAAACGGCCGTAAAAATTCAGTTTGCCGGCAGTCACTATGGGAACGGCCGTACAAATTTTTGTCTGCCGTCACTCTGGGTAACGGCCGCAAAATATCATTTTGCGGCCTCTGTTGCGGCTGCAAAATGCTTGTTTTGCGTCCGGTTGCACGAAAAAGTGTTTTGCAGTACGTAACTGTCACTTTCACTACATGGAACACACAAAACGCAACTTTCGGTATGTAAATGAATACAGAACGAGCAACTTCCAGATGACTTCGTCTAAAAAATATTTTTGGTGTTATATTTTACCATTACACAATTAAAATAAATTATAGTTTAAAAAAAAACTAATAAGCACGAACTGAAAAGTAAAGAACTTACAGCTTTCAATTTCGACACTACAATTTTGTGAATCCAAAGGATAATAGTGAAGGTCCATCATGCAAGCCAAAGTAGTTGTAAATCTCATACCATACACGATGAATCCATCACCATTCAGCCTTACTAGCTTGTTTCTTTCGGTCACGTCGTGTAAGAAACTAGAACAAAGGACGTTTTAAGGATAATTTTAATAGGATATAAAAAGCGTTCTTTGAAAGGATCAATGATGGGTGAAATAAAAAAACTTGATTTATTTGTGAGTCTGTATTTCTTGTCTACGAATGGTTTGGTGTAAATCTACAGCAGGGGGTCAGATGAAAGTTTGATTATAACTTGAGATGATTCTTTTGAAAGTTGTTTTTTTCGTGTTAGCGGAGAAAAAATTCAAATTTCAAACTCTCAGGGATTTAAACTTTCGAAATTTACATTTATTCGGAATGTGGAAAGCTTGTCATATTCAGGGTGAGGTTAATATTATGATGAGAAGTTTATATTAAAAATTTGTTATTTACCTGTTTTTGTCGTTCGCGAAAAATGTGTCTGGTACCCAAATTTTCTCAGCAAAGTCTCCAGACAGAGTAAGAATTTCATCATCACTACCAAAAGCCAGTCTTTCGTCCTTCCAATATTGATTTAAATACAAAGTTATAGTATAATCCTAAAAAAATACTTGATTGTCATCAAAACTTCACTACGAATCATTTAGTCCAGTTTGTCCAGTTTGTCCAGTTTGTCCAGTTTGTCCAGTTTGTCCAGCTCATCGATAACTACAGTGAGGTTTACACTTGGTACACACTGGGTACAAAGAAATTAGAAAAGCTGGAAGAGATTTCTTCAGGAAATTCTTTGAAGACATAAACACTACACCCACTTCGCTAAGACTTTATAAAGTCATGGAAAACATTTGGGTCAATACAGATATACCCTTGAGGAAATTGAAAATAAGGTCGAAAGAGTCCAGATCTTACTAGAATATGAGTTCCTGGAAGTTATACAAATAGTGACACTACATAACGAAAGATCAAAACGTGTTATAAGCACCTTTCTACCTTCTAGGGCACTAGTAGCAGATTGGGCTTTCTCAATTTTGCTCCAGCAAGGACCAGACGAAATTCTACTACATTTAGTTAGAATTAGTAGAAACAGCTCAGTGCTGGGATACATATTAGAAGCATAGAGTCACCTTTACTACAAAAGCTGGGAAAAGGACACAACAAACCCAATATACAGGGTGTACCAATCTCACGACAAACTTCGGTATAATGGTTATTTTAAAAAATGTTATTGACAAAAATAGTAGATGTGCTGGAGGTCCATGTTTTGAAATCATATCAAACTATATAGAGTACCCAAGTAGCAAAATAATGGCTTTATGCAATTAAACTATTTTATAAGTGTTTTCTTATGCCGAATTAAGGAGTATTTTATCACTTAGGGAGTTTGACTGCGACATTTTTGAGTTTGTAGCTAAATGTTTTTATAATTATATCGTATAATTGTCTATACAATTCACCTTATAAAGATCAAACTTGGTTTTGGCTTAATATATTGTTTAACAGTTTTATATCGCATTACAAGACCGCCTCAAAAACATTATAAAAAAGTGTTTCAAGAGCTTTATAATGATTATATTGTTTCTGTATAACACCTTTAGATTCTGCATGAAAAAATTGTTTTGTAAAAGTTATGTACGAATTGTATAAAAGCTTTGTAAGATGATAAATAAAACAGTTTTATTACGACAAAGCCAAATGCTTTATAAAATACGTATAAAATTGTTTTATGGTTTACCTATAATGGCGTCGATAGTCCCTTTATAAATGGTTTAGAGAACAAATTAGTAGTATTTTGGACAAACTCATCACAGTTTCTGCGCTATAACTACTGAATAAAATATTTTTATAAGTGCTTACGTTTGCACCCTTAAGAAAAGCCTTTAGAACTAAATGGTCACAAATTTCCGCATTATATAAAATTAACATACCTAATATCCTTAACCACAAATAAGTATTATTGCATTTATCATTTAGGTATATCACATCCTACAATTCTTGAATATAATATAATATGGATTTATCACCCTGGAAAAAGTTAAAAAGGAGTGGACATTTCAAGAGAAATGTAAAAAAAAAGATATCTGAAAATTTTAGAAAATTGTAAATCTGACGATGGTTCGTTTTCAAACTTTATCTAAAAACGATTAATTTGATGGAACAACTTTCTTTTCTTTGATGTAGTGGGTCTGTATACAGTACAATGTATTTGGCATTCTAGGTTCATCGAGCAAAAGGCCAGAATTAAATATAAAAATGGGCAATAATATTGTCGAAAATGTTTTTATAGTTAAAGGAAATCAGATTGATTGTCATAACGAAAATATACCAGGTACTAAAATTGCTCAGGACGAAAGTGATTCTGATGATCTTCCATCGGACATGAAAGTTTGTGTATCTGTAGACTCGGCCGAAGAAGATATCACGACTATTGAGTCCGGAATAGTTAAAAAAATTGAAATAAAAAAACAGTTGAAAATATTGGCCACAACGTATAATATAAACCACTCAGGATTGAAAAAGATCTTTTTACTATCTGGAACAGTGCAATTCCTAACTTACTGCCCCAAGATCCAAGAACTTTTCTCAAGACTCCAAAAACATCAAATATAATACCTTTTGAAAATGGAAAATATTGGCACAATGGGCTGATTGAAAATTTAGTCGTTTCATTGGAAAATTATTGTTCAGACTCAATTTCTGAGATTTCCCTGAATATCAATATAGATGGGCTTCCAATATATAAGAGTTCTCGTTGCGAGTTCTGGCCAATCTTATGTAATATTTATGAAATACCACAGGTCAAACCAATCATTATAGGAATTTATAGTGGTAAGGGCAAACCTAATTTAAATAGCTATCTACGAAATTTTGTTGATGAAATCAATCAAGTTATGAATTATGGTATATTTGTTACTAGCAAACAGGGAAGAAAAAAAATAACGTCCCTTTGTAGTTTAAAAGCAAATTTTTCGGGCCAAAAAAGTATTCCATGACCATTTTCCCAGCATTCCGGCACAATCGTTAATTCTTTTCTATGGTTTTCAACAGTCTCCACTATCTTGAACATATTATATTAAAAATCTCAACTCAACTAACCAAAGTCCGAAACCAAGAAAATTTGCACTAATTTGCAGGTTATGTCATAGGGTTATGTTTCAAAAAGGAGATAAATGCAGCACAAAATAACATCTGTGCAGCTTCGAGACACTCTAAATGAGTTCTATGACACTATTCTGTTATTTCTGTTTCTTCGTCCTTATCTCTGTGTTTCTTAAAGATGCTGATTGCCTCCTAATACGATGGTCGCCGAAAACCGATTCACATGGTTGCCACACGTAGCAAAGTTTAAGGGAAATCTAATGCATGTGCCGTATTAATATATCAATATCACTAATTAAATTGCCCAGAAACAGCATCTCTGGAAACAACACCACCAAGAACGACAACAATTATTAAGGCAGGCAGGATTGGCTTAAAATTTCAATATGGCTCAATTTAATTGGTCAATATTTAATTTATATTTTGTAATGGGTTACGTGTATTCACTATAATAAATTAAACTGAGAAATCAATAGAGTAGAGTTGCAGTGCACATAATTCCAAAAGTTGTTTATCCGTAAATAATACCTGTAATAGGTAGCATAGCGAAACACAATTCATAGAAGGAAAAATATATTAAGCTTGACAACCTCTGAAATGAATAAAATCTCGGACTGCAGTTGTTTGACAAATAGTTTTATAGTGCCCATAGAAACAAGTCTATTAAATAATATGGTTCTATAGAGTTTCTTATAAATTTAAAACACTGTTTGATGTTTTTATTGACACATAATTATTGTATTAATTAACGCCATGTTTATTTGCGGGGTTAAGCCGTTGTCGGTGGCCGCCATTGTTCTAGAAAAATATTTTCGGATATAAAAGTACGCAATACATTACTTTTTATAGAGATATATGGTATTATATTTGATTTATTGAACTAATATATGACTGGAAAGGAACTTCCGATCAAAAATAATACATTTGAATGATATCACACATTTTAATATTTTCATCAGATCGGCTAATTGATGGCTAAGTTGAGGCGCTTCTATTTTTCAGTAAATATATATGTATATTTTATCAGAAAAATTCGGTGCGCAGGAAAATAAGTAGTGCAAAATGAATAAATTAATAATATACCTTCCATATTTTTGTTATTATACATATTTTTAAGATGGCGATTCTTTTATAAGTCCTCTTTTCGAATCATGATGAGCAAGGCTTGGAGCAATTATATCAACGTTATTCGATATTTTTCTTGTAAGTTGCCTCACAAAAGAATAAAATAATCGTATAGAATTTAACTTATAACTAGAGAGCGCTGAACAAACAGCGTTTTATCAATATTATAAAATATTTTCCAAGGTTGTATAAACAATTATTAAAATGGTTTTAAACCACTCTATACGATATCTAAGAAATATAATCATAAAGGTTGTAAAGCGGACATTAGGACAGATTATAATATTAATCTGAAAAACATACTTATAAAATAGTTTTTTAACTATCATATTAGATGTTTTATTGAGATGATATAAGCTGGATATAAGCATATTGATATGGTTTTGTTTTGGTGTGATGAATCTAAAATGTGTGATGT
>CAJUYI010003312.1:0-24170 GCA_910591695.1 Galerucella pusilla | reverse complement strand
TTGACAGGAATGTCAAAATTTCCTAGCGATTTGCGGAAAAGAGTATTATCAAAATCACGTTAGATTGGTACAAGCATCACGCAAGTAAATTCAAACAAAATCATTTTCCTCTTGTGTTCAAAACGACCCTCTTCTTTCTTCATGATGGAGTAAGCCCGTAAGCCCATGTTATCTATGCCGCCGGTAGTATGAAAAGCTTCCTGCTAATATGTATGAGAACCGACCTTTCTTTGATCGCACTGATCTTCCAGAAATGAAAATATTGTAGTTAGTTTGATCCGCGGAATATTATTCACTTGAAATTGAAAAAGTGGAGTAGCATATTTACTTTGTTTCAGTTTTCTTCGCTGTTCATTCATTCGGGTCTCTGCCTATGAATGTGTTCTGTAGGAAGCTGCTTCCCAAGTAACAATGAACGCTGATTTATTGGGCCTGTTCAGACAATAAGCTGATTAGTAGTTGAGTGATGGTGTTAGAGACTGATTAAGCTACTAACTTGTATAATAAGCTGAATAAGCGCCGAATCAGACAATATAGATGCCATTATACAGCAGCATCCATAAAGCTGAACTACATACTGAATAATTGCCTCTTCAGCCAACTTAGTAGATATTGTTCAGCAATATGCTTATGTAGCTGAACTTGGGTTGAATAAGCATTTCTTCAGCTTACTTAATCCGGTGTTGTTCAGCTATTTATTACTAGCTGAATACGGGCTGAAAAAGCGTTTTTCTGCTCATCAAATATTTCATTGTTCAGATATTTAAAAATGGCTGAATATGAGCTGGTTAAGCGCTTTTACAGAAATCTGAACAGCTGCAGCTCAGCTATTAGAATAAACCCTTCTTCAGTAAGGTTAAGAGCCACTGTTCAGCTTTTATTAACACAGACTGAAGAATTTCTAGTTCAGCCCATTTTGAAAATATTGTTTAGATATACGTTGTCTGTGAACAAAAAATAGATACTGAAATATATACTACTTCAGCCATTTGATATTTTCGCTGAAATGAGAATTTATGCATGCAGTCGTGTATATCATTCAGCGATTTTAGGTTATGTTTTTGATTATGTCATTTGACTGGCAAATTTATAAAGCTTTCATTCATTACATCATTTGCATTTATAATGCTGTCTTGGTGATGCTTCTGGCAGTTCATCAGGTTCTGGTGAATTTATGAAGACATCAGCTGCTCTAAGAATGTTGCTTGGTCTTGCTGGTGGCCGTTCATCATCAGGTTCAATCAAGTTTAACGTTCGGTACTTCTAATACATGATATAAATATGTTTATGTAGCAGTGGAACTTGGCATAACTTGGACTTTTTGGAACTTTAGTTCTTTACGCCAGGTTATGTTTGAGCGACCAGGGGTCGCGACGCAAAAGATCTGACCGTTACGCGTTACGTTACGCTACGTTATGTTACATTGCTTCGTTATGTGCCTCGCTTTTGCGTGCTTGTGCCTCCTTAGTCTCTCTCTCGTTTACGAAGCAGCGATTCATAATAATAAATATGCTCCTGCCCGGATTCGAACCCGGGCCGCCCGCGTGCAATGCGAGCATTCTAACCACTGAACCACCGATGCTATTTTGAAATTCTATGCAAAGCTGGTATTCGCAGTGCTAGTGATCTACTTGAATTTGTTCGGATAAATTTTTACTATTATTTCCATAATTATTTTTGCGCGATTAAGGGGTCTAGCTACTTTTCGAAATACAGGGTGTTGAAATTTTGAAAACTTGAATGTTTTAATTCGATAACTTTAAAATGGATGGATAAATTGATTTGACATTTGGCAGGTAATTTTTAAATGTAAAAGGGCATATTTTGAAAGAAATTGTAGTTTGTGCAACTAGTGTGGATATGATGGCCATATCGCACGAGGACGAAGATGGAGCACGACGCCGTAGGCGGAGTGCTCAATCGTTCAAGTGCGATATGGACAATCCACACGACTCGAGCAGCATCTTTTTTCTACGACCCACTTAGGAAAAAATCTAGAAAATAAAAATTTCTATAAACTGTAATATAACCTCAAATTAAAAATTTAACAATTCAATTTTATGTTTCCACTAATTTTGTGGTAAACGAATGTTCAATTTGTATAATGCTACGGTTTCCTTTTTTAAATATACGATGCTGTTATAAGTAGATGCTGCCAGTCGGACTCCCTCATGGAGGGTACCGTACCATTATCTATAATAATGAATATTCTGCTAAATATTTCAAACGTCTACCTGTTGTCGTTATTAATATCAAGCAGAATAATTATTTAAAAATAAAATTAACAATAAGAAAAAATTCCTCGCGGGGAATCGAACCCGGGTCTACCGCTTGAGAGTCTGGTGTGCTTACTACTCAACCACCAAAGAATATGCAAATTTTTTATCTATAACGTCAGATGTATTACATAACTTTTGCTTAAAAGGAACTAAAGTTCCTACCGTGTGTCCCGCGACACGTTCTACCTTTTTTTAATGGGGGCTCTCCATCACGTCTATTAAATTTTTCAAATATTAAAATGAAAAGCTGTTTTCCAATTAGTTAGTTTTTTTAATAAACACATAATCGCTGATATTTCTGTATCATGTATCATGTAGATTTACAAATACCATTATTAGCAAACATTTAGCATGTGTTCGTTTGGCTCAGAGGCTAAAGATGAATCGATTGATAAATAATAATCCACGAGTCTCAGGATCAATCCCCACCGAAGGAAGGAAGAAAAAAAGGTAAGTAAAAATATTTGTAAATTCAATTATAATAGCATGTAACTGATGTAGTTGAGATGAATAAATAATATAAAATTTAGAAATTAAAAAAATGTATAATGCATATTAATTTGTTTTTGTTTTGAAGGTGAACTGAACAAGAGCTGCATAGAAGCTTTGTCAGCAATTTAAATCAGCTACACAATCTGCATAAAGGCAGAACTACGACTGAATAAGAGCTGAAGAAGCTATCCTTCAATCATTACTGACAGCCATAATGTCCAGTAATAGCTGTTTAAATTCTCCACTTTTGGGTGAATAAGAGATTAACAAGGGTTTATTCAACATAAGTTTGATACCGATATTCAGCTTTAGACTGAACAATAAACTGCTTAAGCGCTTTTTCAATCAATAATCAGCATAAATTGTTACTTGGGATTTTTTCAAATCCAGAACCAAACGCAAATTAGGTGAAATTTTACCTCACTTTTTTTACATTATTTGAATAAAAAATGTATTTATTTTTATGAAAAAAACGGTTTTTTCGTTTTTTTTCTTTAATATAACATAAGGAAACATGAGGTTCATTTTTTGTTGCACACTCCATTATCTGCTTTTTAATATTGTCATTTTTCAATAAACAGCGTTTATCGTCACAATCTTTGAAATCGAGGACATATAAGTGTCAAAGTCAAAAAGAAGCTCGATTGATATGGAAACAAAAACAATTAGGATTTGATTGTGTTAAGGAGTTTCAATTTGAATTTGCTTGATCTTAATTTGAAGTTGAGAAGGAACAATTATTAAACACTAGAAGTACTAATTTTAATCATTTCAACGAAAAAGATTTATGAAATGTCACAAACTAAACAATGTAAATACCATGTTAATGGCTGAGATAAGTATTTGCTTACAAAGATATGCTTCTAATAAAGAACTGTAAATTAAATACTTATTTAAATAAATAGAAGCTAAAGATAAATGATGAAACAATTGAATCCAACCAGTTTGTTATCAAATCAAGCTCTTTTGTTCGGTACCCTTCCATTGTTCTTGAAATGCGCTGACGTCACGAAAAAGAAAAAAATAAGTCCTGAAATTTAGTCTTACAATTTAGGCCAGATAAAATATTATGTTGAATTGAGATTGATTAACATTAAATCTGTTATAGCTACGAGTATTAAAAGTGGAATTTTATTTCCTTCAAACAGAACAACCAACAAAATAAAATCAATATTTATTAAACGACTGTAATGTAAAACTAATGCAGGCCAGCGCTTTGGTTCACTGTAATCGTACTTGTTTCAATTTAGGATTATGCTGGTGGATGTAACGATGCAATAAATTCCGAGCAAAAATGTTGTTATCAATCTGTTTTCGCCCGAGATGTGGCACCAGCATTCCAAAAAGTTTTTTCATAATTTTACATGTGAAGTTTGGAGTACCTACTTTGCTTTTTTTTCAGCATTGGCTTAAAAGATGGCTTACTTCATTCATTTATTGTGTCCGATAACTCCGGACACTCGCATAAGACATGCCTGACAGTTTCATCTTCCTGTTCACACATGCTGCATAGAGGTGTGTCCACTAGCCCCATAGTATGGAGGTGTTTCCTTAGTTGACAGTGACCAGTCAGAAATCCTACTGTTAAACGTAGGTTTTTCCTGGTCATCGCCAAATATTTCTTCGGCGCCAGCTTCCCAGGGTTGCCCGGGGTGATCCTGGCAAGACTGCATCCTATGATTCGTTCCCATCTCTTAAGGGATTGAGCATGGGTGTAACGTTTAGCTAGTTTCGCAATTGTCGAAGTCGTTAGGCCGTAGGTGTCACTGGGTCCTAGAATTTTTAGTCCAGCGGCTCCCCTGATGGCTAAAGAATCGGCAATGCGATTTCTTTTACTTCTGTCATGCCCTTCAACCCACCTCAGGATAATATTGTTATCTGCCAGGGCGTTAGCTAAATCTTGGTGGCACTCTAGTATTAGCCTCGATATAACACGTTGTCTGTTCAAGGCTAATAGGGCTTGTCTACTATCAGTGCAGATTGTTGTGTTTTTGCCAGAAATTCCTCTTCTGGTTAGTTCTTTTGTGGCAATTGAGATACCAGCCAGTTCTGTTTGAGCCTCGATGGTATTGTTTCCCATTCCCCACTTAATCCTTAGGCTTAGTGCTCTCGAGTAAACTCCACATCCTGAGCCTTCTTTCATTTTTGAACCATCTTTATATATGCGTATTGCATTTGCAGCATCTGGCTCTGTGTTCTGTTTTATTTGTATTTTGTAGGGTTTCTTTAACAAAAACCTGGGTTCAATTGCATCATTTCAGGCACTTGAAATGAATCCATGCTATCCACTTCCATTCCAGAAGCTTCGTATCTTCTATATACTTAGGCAACCAGTTTAACTGGAGGGATTTTCAGTAATTGTGATGGTTGTATTATTTCCTCTCCAAAGTGCTTCCGTCTGATTTCTTGTAAGTTCTCGCAGAAGCAGAGTATGTGGTGCTTTTATCATAGAATTCACATTTTCTGCACATAGGTTCACTAGCTTTTACTAATCTGTGCTGATGTTTTCTCAGGGTGCAGTGTCCAGTCACAGTAGTCAAATTTCTCTTACCCAATTTCAACATCCAAGATAAGAGCTCCTTATGTCTACCTTATTCAGCAAACTCTTCCTTGCAGTGTTTTACCAGTCTAGACCTAGTTGTTGGATTACTGGTAGCTTTAAGCAGATGATTTCTCCAGAATAACCTGGTTGCGTCACCTGCTCCCTAGATGAGATCATACAGTAAATATATTCTCCGATGTCACGCTATCAAAACTCATGTGAAATATGGGTTCATCTAGTATTGACCAAGTTCTATCAGTGTGTCCTTCCTAACTATAAAAAAGGTGGAACGTGTCGCGGGACACACGAAAGGAATTTTAGTTCCTTTTAAGCCAAAATTATGTAATAGGTACATCTGACGTTATAGATAAACATTTGCATACTCCTCAGTGGTGGAGTAGTAAGCAAGCCAGACTCTCACGCGGTAGACCCGGGTTCGATTCCCGTGAAGAAGTTCTTATTTATTGTAAATTTTATTTTCAAATAATTATTCTGCTTGATATTAATAACGACAACAGGTAGACGTTTGAAATATTTAGCAGAATATTCATTCAAAAATGAAACCGTAGCATTATACAAATTGGACATTCAAGAACTGTACGTTTACCACAAAATTAGTGGAAACATAAAATTGAATTGTTAAATTTTTAATTTGAAGTTATATTACAGTTTATAGAAATTTTTATTTTCTAGATTTTTTCTTAAGTGGGTCGTAGAAAAAATATGCTGCTCGACTCGTGTGGATTGTACATATCCACATTAGTTGCACAAACTACAATTTCTTCCAAAATATGCCCTTTTACATTTAAAAACAACCTGCCAAATGTCAAATCAATGTATCCATCCATTTTAAAGTTATCGAATTAAAACATTCAAGTTTTCAAAATTTCAACACCCTGTATTTCGAAAAGTAAATGCTAGATCCCTTAATCGCGCAAAAAAAATTATGGAAATAATAGTAAAAATTTATCCGAACATGCGAATACCAGCTTTGCATAGAATTTCAATATAGCATCGGTGGTTCAGTGGTAGAATGCTCGCATTGCACGCGGGCGGCCCGGGTTCGAATCCCGGCAGGAGCATATTATTATGAATCGCTGCTTCGTAAACGAGAGAGAGACTAAGGAGGCACAAGCACGCAAAAGCAAGGCACATAACGAAGCAATGTAACATAACGTAGCGTAACGTAACGCGTAACGGTCAGATCTTTTGCGTCGCGACCCCTGGTCGCTCAAACATAACCTGGCGTAAAGAACTAAAGTTCCAAAAATAGTTTTGGTTCGGCCAAGAAAATGAGGAAACCTCAACACATATTATGTACTACTGTGAAGGTTAGACTAGACCAACGTTTCTGACAATGGGGATGGGAGAGCCTCAGCCCTTCCAATGAATCGAAGAGCTGACAATAAACTCTAGCTTTACATGGGACATACAATAAATTTGTTGAGGTCGTAATGGAGGAAGCACATAAACACCATATTAATTTAAGTAGCTCAACATTTCAAATTTTTGGGACACTGAGCCACCCAGTCTAGCGACCTTTGACAATAATTATGGTACGGGTGATTGGATATATTTGGACTCTTTATCTAAGGAGATTGAAAAGTGGTTAGAATGGAACAATTGTAGCATTATTTTTTCCTTTTTACACACTTCTATCTCAGTATTTCATCGAATCAAGTTCAAATTCTTCTGTGCCTATGGAATACAGCAAAGACCCCTGAATTTTGCAGTTTTTTAATGATTCATCACTGTATTACATTGGAAAACAGACTATAGAAACATTAAAAAAAATGTTAATCAACTGATAACTAGCTTAACGTATGCTTCAAGCATTCTCATCTAAGATATACAACAGGCGGCTATATTTTTTTCTGATTAAAAATTAACTAGATACCTATTACAAAAAAATAGATTTTTGTGCAAAGTATATTGAATAAATAAATTTTTTCCATTCTAAAACATGAATTCCAAGTTTTAACTGGCCTAAATCTCATATTTCTGGAATTCTGAGATAAAATATAGTCAATTTTACGTGTGTAAACACCGATGATTCATTTCATTGTTCTTGAGATATTTGTCGAAAAGTCGACTTTCTCTCGACTTCATATCGAGGTGGCTGTTTAAATAATAAAAAGATAATTTTCATACGTAATTTATTGTTCTTAAATAAACACAATTTACTTGTCTCATTCTTACTTTCACCCTCACAATTTTCATACCACCATAAAATATTATTTAACATGCATTTTAGAATTCTAGACTTTATTCGATGAAAACGTTTTGTTTTCTATTTTGTTAGTCTTTTTAAGGTATTCCACCAATTCAAAGTAGTTTATTCAGTTATTTACTTTTTTACAGTTTCCTGCAAATAAATTATCATATTAGTGAAGCGTATTAGTATAGTATAGTAGCGTATAGTATTATACATAGATTCAAAAGTTTTGCATCACCCTAAATCTCCGAAAAAAAAATGTGTTCATTATAAATGGATCAGAGATTAATCAAATAATTAGTTTCAATAAAAAAACGTGTATATTTGTCAAAAATTTTTATTATCCAATAATAAACTTGCTTTAAACATGAAAAGTATTCTTAGAAATTAAATAAATTATACAAATACAAATTGATTCTTTTTAAAGAAAAGGTTAAGTGAGAACCTGCATGAGAGCTTTTAATAAAGAGTATTTCCACCTCTAGAATTTATACAAGCTTGAAGTCGCCTGTCCATGCTGTTTACCAAATTATTGATATTCTGTTGAGGAATATTTAGCCATTCTTCTTGGGCCGCATGAACAAGCTCTTGTACACTCCTGGGTGGATTTCTGCGTGCTGCCACTGCCCTGGCAAGCATGTCCCAAGCATGTTCTATGGGATTCATGTCAGGAGATAGGGCAGGCCAGTTCAAACGATTGATCCCTTCAGTTTCAAGATACTCATTCACAGCTCTGGTCCGATGAGGTCGGGCGTTATCGTCCATAAAAACGAAGGAATTGCCAACAGCTGCGCGCCATAGTCTCTCGTGAGGATGAAGAATCTCTCTGAGATACCTATCACCAGTCATCGTTCACTCCACATGAATTAATTCTGTGCGATCATTTAACATGATACCAGCCCAAAACATAGCACTTCCTCTGCACTGGGCGAGCATGGGCAAGCTGAGCAACTCTCGTTGGATCCCGCCACACAGGTATTCGATGGCTATCTTGTACCAAACAAATCCTTGGCTCATCGGAAAAAGACACCGAATTCCAAAATTCTTCAGGCAAAACCGCGTGTTCTTGAGCCCACTGTAGTCGGCGAACTCTGTGCTCAGGTTGTAGTCTGGGCACTCTTATTGGTCGGCGACACCTCAAACCTGTCGCAAGTATTCGTCTTCGTAATGTCGACATCGATACTTGAACTCCCAACGCATGTCTTATATCTCTTTGGAGTGCTGGTATTGCCATGGTCGGGTTTCTTCGGATAGTTGAGTGGATATAGCGGTTCTGCCGCTGATTAGTAACACGCCTTCTACCGCTTCTAGGTCTATCACGAAGAATGACCTTCTTCAACTAAAGCCACTATTCTTGCACGGTCAATCTCACTTATGACTTGACGATTCATGTTTGCACTTAAAATCGTAAAAATCAAATGCCTTGAATGTTAAGATGATCGCACTAAAAATGTTATCTAACAAAAAAAACTGTAAACATCTGTATATTGCAAGAAATATGGAACATATTGAAATGGTCAACATTGATAAACAACCCAACAAAAAATTGTTTGCGCAAAAAAATTCCTTCGCATCCGTAGAAGGTGATGCAAAACTTTTGAATCTAAGTATGTGTACTATTATCTTTGACATATATAGCAAGCTTTACTAAAATGACAATTTATTTGCAGGAGACTGTGAATAAAGTGAATAACAAAGCCATCAGGTTTTTTGTCGAATAGAATTTTTCTACGACAACCTCGATAAATGTTCATTTTATAACTTCAATCATAAACAAGCACATTTTGTACAGAATTTCATCTTTGCATCGGCTGCTAGGCAAGCTGCTAAGCAACAAATGTAAAATGCAATATTTCGTGTTAGGTTTAGGTCCACTCTAAAATAACGACGACTACGGCTTGTCAAATTATGACGTCCAGCGATAAATTGATGAAACGTGAGCAGATCGTTTCTGTCAAAGTTTTAGTAGTTAACGAGTAATTTCATAGTTGTTTTATAGGCTTCTATTTCTGTGTACCTATTAGAAATAGCAATAAAGAAAATATTTACATATTTCTTCAGTTTATATTTTAATTCTGATAGAGAGCCCATTAGCGGCGAATTCGGAGTAACGAAATATTATCAGTTTATTTCTTTTTTGCCATGTATTAAACGTGAACGATATGTTGCCATAGAAAACGTATAGAATGCAATTCGCAACAAAATGGGCATCATTTTCTGCTCATTGCATAATATACTATTTCAACACTAACAATATGGCGGGGGTCTTCTACTATGACCATAAATGAATGTATATCTACTGAAACTGCTAAAATGACGACTTCTTCTATAGGAAATGTAGCAGACGTAGAGGCAACAGCTTCAACTACTTACTTTTCTAAGCAAGTACAGTTATCAAATTTATCCGAGCAAGTAATCTCTTTTGTTAACTGTTCTATGCATAATCCAATTTTAAATATCACTTTAAAAAATAACGACTCACACTCATGATTTTCATATTATAAGTAAAATTTTTATACAAAATATTACCAACAATTATTGCTTGCGATAAAAACAGTTATGAATCTCATATTATAAAAGAATATTTTTATAGAAAAATATTACCAACAATTATTGCGTGTAAACCACGGTAATAAAGTGCTTTTTTCAGGCCTCAGGAAGTGGCCAGGCTCGGCTTCGCCTCTCCTGTCTATCTTCTTTCGGCCTGAAAAATGCCACTCTACCGCCTAGGTATACTACTACTACTACTACTAAATGTGCAGGCGAGCCCTGTCCTGGACAACTCAAGCCAAGGCTCCGACACTGAGGCCACTGGCGGGCCCATTGTGCCAATCCTGCTACCTAGTCATCCATGAAGCCGAGCCCTTCAATAAAGGCCGCAACCTTTTTCAGTGGATGCCTGCTTGTGTCTCCAGGAGCCATGACAGTGACTCCGAAGATTCGCCTGCGTAATACAGCCCAGTGTGGACACTCTAAGAGAACATGAACTGACGTTTCATCAGTCATGCCGCAACCCCTACATAGGGAACTTTCCTCTACTCCTAGATTGTAGAGGTGCTTCCTCATACAGCAGTGCCCTGTTAGGAGTCCTGCTATCTTCCTTAGCCTACTCCTTGGTAGTTCAATGGCTGCCCTGGCGTGTCCATCAGTCCATCCCTTCAGTAGAAGTTTGGATTGTCTAGGACCCTGCAGAGCATTCCAATGAGCGAGGTGCTGATTCCTCAGCCACTTCTTTGTCTCCTTGCGTATTCTTTGTTTTGTTAGGCCCAGGGTCGGGCCCGGGCCAGCCAGTGCATCCGCCATCTCGTTGCCTTCAAAACCAGAGTGGGCTGGAATCCATTCTAGCCGCACCACGTTCCGCCTTGCAAGATTAGCAAGTAGTTCTCGACATTCGTTAGCAAGTCCTGAGTTGCCGGTATACCCACTCAGGGCTTTAATTGCTGCCTGACTGTCGGAGTATATGGTTATGCGTCGATCCACATAACCTCTGTCTAGGTTTATCTGCGCACATTCCAAGATAGCATATATCTCGGCCTGATATGCAGATACACCCTCACCCAATGGTACACAAACCTGTGTTCTTGGGTTCCTGGAGTAAATTCCAGCCCCTGCTCTATCACCGGAGCATGAGCCATCTGTGTACCAGACGGTCCCATTAGGCTGTGTATTCCTTTCTTTTTCCCAGGACTCTCTATCCCGTATCATGGCCCTATATGGGGTAGCGAAGTAGTACTTACGCAGGCATTCATCAGCCGCACGAGCCAGAACTGGAATATCTTCCAGGAGCCGGAGCTTCTTGACGTGCCTGCACTCTTCCCCTCTTCGCACGTATCCCAGCCGTTTCAAGCGCAGGAAAGCCCTCCCCGCCTCAGCCTCGATCACATGGTGAAGAGGCCGAAGATCAAGGATCACCTCCATCGCAACAGTTGGTGTAGTTCTCATGCAGCCAGTTGCCCCCAAACTGACCACCCTTTGAAGGCGTGCCAGTTGCGATCTAGCCGTGACCAAGGTTACCCTCGGCCACCAGACCAGAGCCGCATATGTGAGCATAGGCAGCATAATCACTCTATAGAACCATATGATCGTTTTGGGGGTCAGTCCCCACCTCGGACCAATGGCTCTCCTACAGGCCCAATACGTGTTTGTCACCTTGCTTAGGCGACTATCAAGATGAGCCTTCCATGTCAGTGATTTATCAAGGATCACTCCTAGATACTTCACCTGTTCAACCACCGGCAGTGGTACTCCGTCAAGATTTAGACCCTCAGGTCTTATACCTCTCTTTTTGGTGAAAGCAACAATCTCAGCCTTGGCAGGATTAACTGCAAGTCCGTGTTCGTTACACCACCCATGTACCCTATTCAGAGCCCTTTGCATGAGGTCCCTGAGAACGGTAATGTGCCTTCCAACAACAAGGACAACGATATCATCGGCATACCCAATCGTTAGAAAGCCCTCACCGTTTAAAAGGGTTATTAGCTCGTCAATGACTAGGTTCCACAATGTGGGCGAAAGAACACCCCCTTGCGGACATCCCCTAGCGACGATTACTTTTGCCACATGGTCTTTCCATGTGGCCTCTACTGTACGGTTGCACAACATGGCCCCAAGCCAGTGAGTGATCATTGGCTCTATTCCATGATTTGCCGCAGCCCTACACATGGATCCTACAGGGGTGCTGTCAAACGCCCCTTGTATATCCAAGAAAGCTCCCAGGGCGATCATGCCATTTTCCAGCGCCTTCTCCACCTGAGTTACCAGTTGGTGTAAGGCACTTTCAGTTGACTTGCCACGCCTAAAAGCATGTTGGTTGTTGTGCAAAGGATATCTAAGCCCAACCTTCTCCTTTATGTATCGATCAGCCACCCTCTCCAGTGTTTTCAGCACAAAGGATGTTAGGCTAATGGGTCTAAAGGATTTAGCCACCGTATATGTGGTACGACCCGGCTTGGGTATGAAGACGACTTTCACCTGCCTCCACTGTTCAGGGACATACCTGCGTGCCAAACAGGCCCGAAAGATATGCACCAGAATTGTGCCAACGGCCTCCCAGCCTTGTTGAAGCAAAGCCGGGAAGATTTGGTCTTTCCCCGGAGACTTGTATGGTCTGAATGACCGTATCGCCCAAGTACTCCGCTCGTGTGTGACTATTTCTTTTGCTAGAAGATAGTCCTTTTTACATGGTCGCTGTATACCTACATATCCCATGTCAGGACACTCCCGCTCGATTCCCTCACAACCTGGGAAGTGTGTCTCCAGTAGATGCTGCAAGGTATCCACCGGGGTTTCGGTGAAAACACCCGGTGCGGTTTCCATGCAGCCTAGAGCGCTGTCCGGTGATTTCGTTAAGATCCGGCGCAGCCTTGACATTTGAGGTACCGAGACGATATCCTCACAGAAGGCCCGCCAGGCATCTCTTCGAGCCTGACCTGACCGCACTCTTGTACTCATTTCGTTTCTGGCGGTATTGCTCCCAATCCAGATCCGACTTTGTCTTCCTAGCCCTATTAAATAGGCGCCGGGTATGTTGCCGTAGCGAATCCAAAGACTTGTTCCACCATTTGTGGCCCTTACCCTCCTTCCTCGTTTTTTCGGCGCAGTTTTCCTCATAAGACGAGACAATAATCGAGCCCAGCTCCGCTATGGCCCAATCGATCTCATCATTGTTGCTAAAGTTCCTAGGGAAACCGCCAAGCCTCCTTGCGAGATCCAGTTTATACCGTTCCCAGTTGGTAGTCTTGGGGTCCCTATACTTGATTGATTGTTCTTCAACAGCAACCCTGTAACTGAAACAAATGTAACTGTGATCCGACAATGACGGATCATCATTAACATGCCAGTCCTTCACCATACTTACAACGGTACTTGACGCAAGCGTCACATCCAGGACTTCAGCCCTAATCCTATTTCGGAATGTTGGTTTCGTCCCTCGGTTGAGTAGTTGCAAGTCAGTGGTACCTAGATAGTCAAGCAAAGCCACTCCCCTGCTATTGACGCCTGTGCTGCCCCACATAGTGTGGTGCGCATTGGCATCACAGCCAATAAGAAGTGGCAGGTTCCTGACCATGCAGTATTCCACCGCCTTGCGAAACTCCTCAGTAGGTGGTAGTTCTGGTGAGTCATAAGGCAGGTAAGCAGAGCATACCACCAAGCTATGCCTAGTACCATTCCTGCCCAGGACGTCCACTCTCACCGCTACTAAATCCCTGAAACAAAGTTCCTTTATTAGTATTGCACTTACACTGGAGTGCGTAGAAATGCAAACTCTGGGATTAGGTTCACCCACTGCATAGAATAAGCTACGCCCGGGTGTGCCTAAGCCTCGCACATGACCTTTATACACCCATGGTTCTTGTATGAGGCATATGCCTGTCTGCAGCTTTGCCATCCTCTGCGCGAATACTGCCGCAGCGGCACGGCAATGCTGCAAGTTAATCTATGTAAATTTCAAGGCCCCTTCAACAGACATCGAAAATCTATAGAGGTACCTCCTTACCCATTGTTAAATTACTCCGGGGTAGTCTCCGTAGTTCCCGAGAAGGTAATTTTAACCTTCCCGAGCCCATACCGGATTTCCCCCTTGTAAGGTTGAGTGCCCCCACCGATCGAGGATCGAGCCCCAATACAATGTTCTGCCTCAAAGAGGCAGCATCCCATCGGGAGGCCCGAATCACCCACCCTTCAGTCCTCAGGGTCGGATTACCAATCCTGATCCTTCTGAGGACCTCTTGGGGAGGAGACTCGATCGGCGCTGGCACCCATACCACTGCCTTTTTGAGTTGTTCAAGGGCCGACTGCTCAATGATTTTGAGCGCCATTCCCTCCTTCTTGATTCTACTAGCAGCCACTTTGAGCCAAGCCAGAGAGCCCCCATCCGCACAGGTCACCATAACGGCTCCCCGAGCAAACGAGTGTCCCTCAAAACTTGGCACAAATGCCAGTCTTGTACATATCCTCATGCAATTGTGCGAGGATATGCGCATACTGCTCCCCGGTGAGCAGATTGTCTGGGTAGCCATCGCGGATGATGGCCACCTTGAGGTCGCTGCTTGCAGCTTCCCCGTACGACTTCCGCTCACCGGGGACCGTGCATACCTTCTTGGAAGCCTGCCTGGCCTCTGGTGGCGTGTTATGCACCCGAGGCCTCTTGGCTCCCCCTTTGGTGACATCAAGCTTAACCCCGCTGGGACCAGCATTGTCATGCGTGTCCCGGCTTGGTGGTGCTGATGTCACCTCTTTACAAGGGCCAGTTGGGCCACCTTTCGGTATCCCTTCTGTCGCCCTTGCAGCCCTTCTTCTTCTTTTCTCGGCACCGCAAATAGACTTGCGGTGCCTTTTCGGTCTTTCAGGTGATGGGGCAGTTGTTCCCGGCATAGCCTGAGCCCTCACCGCTCCCATCATCTGATCGTCTTCATCTTGTTTGGGGGACCCGGATTCAGGGCACCTCTCAGGAGCCTCTTTCGTAAGGGCCCTATATAGGTCGCCCATCTCAAGAGTCTCCCCAGAGGTCCCTTCCTCCTGAGCCCTCCCCTCTTCTTTATTATTTGGTGAGTCCATATAGATCCCACGAGTAGCAGGGGAAATCTTGGTCCACCTCCGCAGAGCCCCGCATGCGGAGGTAAGGCTACCTACAATGGGGTTTCGCCCAGTTCCCCAAGGTGATGACCAGTAGATGCCGATCTTCTGTTCGGCCACGCATCCTATAGGCCCGGTCATCCCACCGAAGGATTCAGGATTTTTGACAAGGTTGTCTCCTCTTGGTCCAGACAGTCAAGTCAAGACCCCCCCCCATCCCTCCGGTCCGCGAGACATGACCACAGACCAGGGAACGTTGGTATAACAGGTGATTTCGAGGTAACCTCGAACATTCGCCTGGCATCGTAAACCCTATGTGCAGTCCCTTAGCCACGATACTACAGCTGGGATAGGTGAAGTTGGTCCGCGGCAGGGTTGAGGGCTGCCAGTTGAGGTTTTATGCTCAACGAGCCCCCACTTCCCCGCAACCTCTTCCTCACATAGATCATCGTCAGAGGCTCTCCTATCCGCCACCTGGAGACGCGCCGGGTTGGTTCTTCACCCCCTCCACACCAGTAAACACCCGAGAACAGTAACGAACATCGTGTATGCCCACTGATGCGGACCCGGACCCGGACCGTGATCCGTGATCTAAAAGACCGAATCAGGCAAGAAATGCAGAACATAACACCCGCTATGCTACAAAATGTTAAAGAAGAATGTAATGTCCGCTTCTGTCATTATCTATCAGTCAATGGAGAACAATTTGAACATTTATTGTAAATTTTCTTTTGTTTCTTTTTGGTAGTAAATCACAGTAATTTCATAATTATGTAATCACAATTTTTGTATTTTTTTCCACCCTGTACCAATTTGAAACAAAGTGTTATACATTTTTGGAATCAACTCATCAAGGGAAATCCGGAAATCGAAAAAAAATTGGGGTGTTCCACTTAAAAAAAATGGCGATGACGTCATCACACGAAGATGGCTCACCCTGTAAATAACATTATAATTTGAAAAAACAGTAAATTAAAATCAAAAATTGACCTGTTTCGGGAATTTTTAATATTATTGTTTATTTAGCTAATAATGAATTTATGCGTTACTTTATGGACGCACTGTATATGTATCTACTATTATTGCACCAAAAAAATTGTGGGTGCCCTATAATTTATTTTCAACGGGAAACCCTGTATAATAAGACATTAGTCGATCCTAATTCCCTCTCTATAAATTATCCAAGTTATTAATTTATTTAATTAAAGTAGAAACGAATCCAACCACTTATGAAAATATTTAAAAACCTACTTCGGTATTTACCAAACATTGACTTTTGCTCCCTCTTCATTCTACAATGCCAACATTTACTGAAATAATTTATTTAGCAGGAAAATGTATAACTGTCGGCAAATATTTCCACGTTGAACTGAGAACGCGGTAGCCGGTATACTTTTGTTTTGTATACTCTACAAATACAGTTCTCGTACAATTTTCCTTATTCCATGAGCCGCATCCCAAAGATTTCGTGTACATTGTACATATTTAATTTGGTGAGTTTGCTATATATGTGAGACACACTCTACTTTATTACTTGACACTCTTCGATAATATTCATACAAAACTTTCTCTTGATAAACTTAAAAACTCCCAGTTTCCTTAATAAAATGACATTATCTTCATGTTAACGTTACAGAAAAATACGGTAACTATAAAATGCTATTAGTTAGCTAATTGGGTAATAGTTTCCGATAAAAGTTATTGAATATTGAATATATTATGCTCCCTTAGGGAGATACTCAATAAATTAACCAACGTATTGGTTTTATACCACTTTTAACGGTTGAGGAAGGAGCAATAGTAGGTAACCTTCATTCCAAAAACTGGAAAAAGGGACACAACAAACCCCAAATCCTTCAGACCAATAATTAGTCTAACATCGTTTGTGCTCAAAACTATGGAAAAAGCTATTGACAACCATATTAGAACGGAAATCCTAGAGAGACTACCTCTCCCCATGTCAGCATGCTTACCGAGCAGGCAGATCTACGGAGACTGCACTGGTACAACTGACGGAGGATATCCGAGGTGCTCTAGACAACCAAGAAACTCTAGTATGTGCATTTTTTGACATAGGAGGAGCTTTTGACAATACTCCACATGAGGCTGTCAGAAGAGCATTAAACAGAAGAGGTGTAGACAGCACAATAAATGGATGTCGGAAATGCTCACCACAAGAGTAGCAGAGACGAGGATGAGCAAAGACATTGTCTTTTCTTTCTCTGGGGTTACTTAAAAGGTCTAGTTTATGTCACACCCCCGATTGATTTAAATGATTTAAAGGATAAAATAAGACTGCAGGCATGTCGGACCGTAACACCCGCAATGATTACAGCATCACTTACAAGTAATCTTTTAACAAGGTTTGAACAATGTACATGGTCATCAATTTGAACAATTTCTTCAATTACTTGTACTTTTTAATTCCCTATGTTACGTTTTTCAATAAAATAATGTATACAGATGTACATTTAATTGCCCCTATTATCATTACTGTACAATACAATGATGACAAGTGTTGAATTTGTTTTTGAATGATATATCCAAAATTGTAATATTATACCGGTAGTCCCATTAAAAAAAATTATGTTGGGGTCACGTGACCCGAAATGATAGGAAAAACGGAAGTCATTTTATAATAAATATAAGCATCAGTTTCGACTGTTTATATCTGCCAAATTTCATACATGTCATATGAACAGTTTTCGAGAGATTGGACTGTCAAAACGTCGTGGGACACCCTGTATACACATATAGATGGACGGTCGCCCCAACCACAAGATGTCTTCCGTTAAAACTGTCAATTCTGTAAGAAGAGGTTAAAAATTAACGACACGCCGTTATATTTGACGCCATTGGAAATGTTCAAATGTATATTCAAAATAAGGATTCCAATTTTAACACATATGGTGTCAATTAAGAGTTTTCGTCAATATTTTAAGGCTTATCATTCATACAGAATAGTAAAATGAAGTAGATTGTCTAATTTTTAACCATTGCTTGCACTATTTCATATAATTTTTAACAAATTTCAGCTATTTATACAAAAATAAATACAAATAAAATAACTGTTTTCGATAATCTAGTCACAACAAAACCACTTCACTTTACATCTTGAGGTTTTTTATATTCTGTAATATAAGTTTAGTTAAAACAATTACAGAACATAACCAAATGTTAGTTTTAGGAATATTAAGCGCAAATAGTAACTTTCATTTTAGCATTACTTCCATCGGTAAGCCGATTAAATATGATATATCTAAAGATCTAAGACACTGGTGCTGCCTTAATGGCACTACTTCTTCCTACTTCTGTTTGACTTTCTTATTAGTTGGGAATAAGACAGTGAAACAGCAGGGTACAAATCTACAAGCAGCCTGGATCAATATATGTTTAAGCACACACGTTGATTCTGGCTAATTATTGGGATCAGGGAAACAATTAACATTACAAATTAAGAATAACCATATCTATCATCAAATTTGTATACATTAATACCAGCAATAGATTATTGGTTCCTAAATACTTCTGGTTTTCAGTAATTAAACTTGTTTTAGAAATATTAACTATTGCTTAGAACAGACTAACAGGGTGTCCATTTGTAGAGTATACCCTATAGTTTATATAACTACCTATCACCCATCCTATCAATGCTTCACGAACAGCTGTCACTGACATACTGTTGTATGTTTCTTTTTTATTTGTCTCGTTATTTTCTTGGAAAATACCTTAAAACATCATCTTCCCCCCCTCGTATCTTTTGAACGGCTACACTTACATTAATAAAATTTGGAGGGTGAAAATAAAGTGTTGTAAACTTCTCTACGAATGGTAACAGGTGACGTAATAGTAATAGATGACGTCACTCTGGTCAATAATTGTAAATAGGACCTTATAGCAAGTGATACCTCGTTTGAAGGGCATTGACATTGGCTATATAGCCATATTAATTTTGTTTGGGCTGTAGAAGGCACAAAGCTTCTGGAATGGAAGTACTTAGATATCATGGTAAATAGTACAAATATTGAGTTCAAGTGCCTAGGCTCTTGAGAGCAACCCAATCGAACGAATGAATGAATATACACATAGATTCAAAAGTTTTGCATCACCCTAAATCTCCGAAAAAAAATGTGTTCATTATAAATGGATCAGAGATTAATCAAATAATTAGTATCAATAAAAAAAACGTGTATATTTGTCAAACATTTTTTATTATCCAATAATAAACTTGCTTTAAACATAAAAAGTAATCTTAGAAATTAAATAAATTAAATACAAATTGATTCTTTTTAAAGAAAAGGTTAAGTGAGAACCTGCATGAGAACTTTTAATAAAAAGTATTTCCACCTCTAGAATTTATGCAAGCTTGAAGTCGCCTGCTCATGCTGTTTACCAAATTATTGATATTCTGTTGAGGAAAATTTCGCCATTCTTCTTGGGCCGCATGAACAAGCTCTTGTACACTCCTGGGTGGATTTCTGCGTGCTGCCACTGCCCTGGCAAGCAAGTCCCAAGCATGTTCTATGGGATTCGTGTCAGGAGATAGGGCAGGCCAGTTCAAACGATTGATCCCTTCAGTTTCAAGATACTCATTTACGGCTCTGGTCCGATGAGGTCGGGCGTTATCGTCCATAAAAACGAAGGAATTGCCAACAGCTGCGCGCCATAGTCTCACGTGAGGATGTAGAATCTCTCTGAGATACCTATCACCAGTCATCGTTCCCTCCACATGAATTAATTCTGTGCGATCATTTAACATGATATCAGCCCAAAACATAGCACTTCCTCCTCTGAAGGGCGGCACGGGGCGAGCATGGGCAAGCTGAGCAACTCTCGTTGGGTCCCGCCACACACGTATTCGATGGCTATCTTGTACCAAACAAATCCTTGTCTCGTCGGAAAAAAACACCGAATTCCAAAATTCTTCAGGCACGGCCGCGTGTTCTTGAGCCCACTGTAGTCGGCGAACTCTGTGCTCAGGTTGTAGTCTGGGCACTCTTATTGGTCGGCGACACTTCAAACATGTCGCAAGTATTCGTCTTCGTATGGTCGAGATCGATACTTGAACTCCCAACGCATGTCTCATATCTCTTTGGAGTGCTGGTATTGCCATGGTCGGGTTTCTTCGGATTGTTAAGTGGATATAGCGGTTCTGCCGCTGATTAGTAACACGCCTTCTACCGCTTCTAGGTCTATCACGAAGAGAATTGGTCTGGAGATACCGGTTCCATACACGAGACACATCACTTTGCCATACGCCAACTCTGTTTGCCACGATCCTTTGAGAATGACCTTCTTCAACTAAAGCCACTATTCTTGCACGGTCAATCTCACTTATGACTTGACGATTCATGTTTGCACTTAAAATCGTAAAAATGAAATGCCTTGAATGTTAAAATGATCGCACTAAAAATGTTATTTTACAAAAAAAACTGTAAACATCTGTATATTGCAAAAAATATGGAACATATTGAAATGGTAAACATTTATTAACAAGCCAACAAAAAATTGTTAGCGCAAAAAAATTCCTTCGCATCCGAAGAAGGTGATGCAAAACTTTTGAATCTATGTGTATTTATGTACCTGCTTCAATTAAATTATTAAAAAATATAAATGAAAATATTTTTGAAATAGTTGAATTTTAGAATATTAAAATTTACGTAAAACCACAACAGGTGAGGGGTTTATTTGCGTCCGGACAAAGCACTTTGGGACCTTCGCAATCGATACTATATATATTATCGTGTGTCATTAGAACTGAACTTAGGTTGGTATATCTAACCATAACGTAACGTGGATATAAATTTTTTAGTAATATCCATTTGACACGTGACCTCTGTTTAATGGACTGTACACGTGTCTACATTATGCAAACCGGAAGTGATACTTGTGACATTCACTCCTTTGTCTTCCGGTGAAATGACAAACTACCTATATTCCAGTTTAATGGTAGCTTGTGTTTTATGGACACTTTTTCGATAAGTATTTCTTATTATTGATATTCTACTAGGAATTGTATGCAGAATACGGTGTGGATTGAGCATGTACCTACCTATATGTATGCAACTTAAATTAATAGTTATTTATGTACCAATTCAACAATATTTTTTAACTATTACATTTTGTCTTTTAATGTTAATTTATAGCCCTTATATATGGTATCATTTTATTAAAACTACTAATAATTATACTATGACCTAGTACCTAATAAAAGTACCTAATAAAAATACAGAGTAAACATTCAAAGGTACAATTACACTTTACGGTTCAAAGTTCTATGGTGACTCGTTATGATCTAGCAAACTGAGCCATTTTTGTGCTGAGTGCTTTAATGGCTGCTTGACTATCCGACTTAATGGTAATTCTTTGTTTGTGAAGCATGGAAAAATGCTTTGGGTTTTAAAGGAAACCACCGATATGCCAATATAACGGTGGAACAATGTTTTAATAGGATAAAAATTTGTAATTTGCATTTTTGCTTAATACAAAATCTGAATTGCTTACAAGTAGGTACAGTTAGTTCTACGACTACAAATAATACCTACTACTCTAAAAGTGTTTACGACTGATTATAGAAATATAAAAAGTGTGAATGGGAATGCACTGGTATACGTTACTGGATACCTACGTAAAAAGTGTTTATTGCAGCATTCCTGTAACACTTGCTTGGAATTTATTAAGATAAATGATCTAGAAGGAGAATCTACCGTTTTTATGAAATATAAAGATTATAGTGTTTCATCCAACATTTGTAATATGGTTGTGCCTCCCAAAAATTTTGTGGAACTCGTTTTAGAATTGGAAAACACATTTATAGATCAATTTAATAAAATAGCCCCTGAATATGGTGTCGGTATGAAGCTTAATAATAGCTTTTAAAATGTTAAATTGTGTCATCCCTGTACAAATTTCCCAGTTGATTATTTTTATCCATTGTATACAAGATTACGTATTTATTATACACTGAAATTTGCTAATCGTAACATTAAAACTGAAAAATTACAGGAACAACACCCCAAACTGAGTATACTTAAACATTTGTAATCATTACTTTGGTAAACATAACAATTTAATCAATAATTTACTTTATCGAATCTTAAGCTTTATTAAATGAATTTTCCTCTAGTAGTATTTTGTGCCCTGAAAACCTGTATCGGATTGTGCCGTAAATCAGTAATACACGTATTTAACCACACGACTGTCCCTCGTAACTGTTCTATTATGATAACAGACGTGTAAGGCGCCAGAGAAAAGATGTACCAAAATTTTCAAACGTTCCGACGCAAGTGAATTTACTTGTCGGTAGTTAGTGTACGGTGATATTACATTGTAAACTATTTAAAGGGAACGGTAGGAGAGCATCAAAAGTATTCTCCCTTGTAACAGACACATTTCTTGAAAATAAATCAGCGATGTTGGATTAATTGGTCTGAAGTATTTTGGGATGAATAATTAAGTTGATTATTGTCCTTCTTCGACTAATTTTGGTTGAATGTTGTTGAATAACATTTTGACCTTGCTGGAGCAATGCTGGGAAATTTCGGTCGGCTTCTGGTGCCTGGATAGATAGAAAGCCTTTTGTTACTACTACAAATGTACCAAGTACTATTTTTTTTCCAAGGTCTATTGTAACCGCTTAAAGAATTTCGTCCTCTATATGATTTACTTCCAGGAAAATGGATTGAGGAGAAATCGCATTGTCTCTATGTGATGGTTTTTTTTGTACACCCTGTATGTAGGAATTCAGCTAATAATAGTGGTAATAGTTGAATAAATTCATTTTCCAAATCATAACATACATATATATATATGTACTTTTTTGATTAGCGTACTAGAACAAACACGTTTGCTCAAATAATTAACAATTTCAGTTAAAGGTAATTATTGACATACCTACCAAATTATAACTCAATTTGTAACTAGATCTACACTTATTTTATGCATAGAGTGTGGAAAATGGTATATTCACTATTGTTAAAACTTTTGATATTTATTCTCACAGTTAGCCAATAAGTTTTACTCTTTTTTGGAAATATAATTAATAGGAAAACAAAAGCCCGACAACGATGTATAGGATCAGGGACTGAGCAAGATTATGAAATTTACAAAAAATTAAGGAAGGAGGCAGCAAAGATAATAAAACGGAGAAAAAAATCAATGGATAATGCTAAAAATGGAAGAAATTGAGCTAAATAACAAAGACAATTTTAAGCTATTTACAAATATAAAAAGTAGAAGGAAAACAGCCAATGTAGCAAAAATAGAACTGGAAAAATGGGAGAGTCATTTTAAAAACTTACTGACTGCAGAGCACCAGACTATGTGCAACGAAAATAAAGAAGACATGGAGCTGGAGGAGGAAAATGTAGATGAAGAGCCACGATATGAGGAATTCAACGAAGCAATGGAAAAGTTAAAAAATAATAAAGCGGCTGGAGTCGATGAAATTAATGGCGAATTAATTAAAAAAGGAGGAACCATGCTCAAAAGAATTTTATTCAAATTAGTTAAAGAGTTATTGAAAAAAGAGAAGATGCCAGCAGAATGGAAAACAGGAGTAATTATACCGATATATAAGAAACTTCTGCCTATAAAATTTTCACAACAATTTTAAACGAAAGACTGAGAGACAAAATAGAGGGAAAAATAGGTGATTATCAATATGGATTCAGGAAAGGAAAGTCAACTATGGACCCAATTCACATAATGACACAAATTATTGAAAAAATTTATGAATTTAACATTGATCAGAATATACTATTGTAACGTTTATTCTAATTTATATTTACAATTAATTTATATTTACAGATTTATATTCAAATACAGTCCTTATAAAATAATTTATATATCACACTAAACACACATTAACTATAATTTATATGAAAGTCACTTTATCGAGGCGCGATTGCTTTCTTTCAGTATCAACACTAACTGACTAACTAACTCCGCTGCGATGCTCGTCGCCTATTTATACTCGCACGTATGTTTTTCTAGAAACCTCTAGAACTCGAAGTTTTGGTGGATGCGCCGGGTTTTTTCTAGATGTTACGTTTTCCAGATCATTCTT
>CAJUYI010003309.1:0-24175 GCA_910591695.1 Galerucella pusilla | reverse complement strand
ATTAATTTTACATTTTTGTATTTACTGTAAAAAATATTTTTATTTTTGAATTTTTCAAAAATCGAAGACTTCAAAGGTTTATATTACTAAACCGATTTAAGGAATTTTGGATAACTTTAATTTGCAAGACATTAATCGAACTTCCTTTATATTAAAATTGTTAAACCTCTTAATAACGGACACCTCCCAATAACGGACAAAAAAAAATTCCCCCTAGCTGTCCGCTATTCAGAGGTTTTACTGTAGTTCAGCATTTGAAAGCTCAAATTGTTTTAACAGTTATTAAAATTTTAGGTTTGGTACATGCTCATGAAAAAATATGGGATATGCAGAAATGTCTTCATAGAAACATTCCACCAGAGGTAAGCAGTGAAATTCATTTTCCGTTGACGCTTACTAAAAATACCATACTGTATATAATTTTGTTTTGTTGCAGCGATTCATATTCTTCTAGATACTACCCCAAGATAAGTGAATTAAGATGAGATAAGATAAGATAAGTTAATAAATTTTCGGGTAGAAAAAAAATTTGCAGGAATATAACCAAATATTTTTTTCACAAATAAAACATAATTAGTTAACAAGTGCATTATTTCAACCCATTCTTGAAAAACGAAACTAAAAATAATTGTAAGCCCCGTAAAAGCATATGTAAAACTAATTTTATTCACCAGGCCATCACCCAAACCCTTTGTTATGAAAATAATTGCTAAGCTTAACAGCAGGAAGTCTGTAATCTGTACTTCCGAGACAGAGTATTTCAATTAAAAAAGGAAAAAGCAAGTTGAGAGAAGATTTTAGTATAATAGAAGATGAAATTAACACGTCTTTGACTGAACAGAAGCAGAGTTTCAGTAATCAAGAAAATATTGTCCCAATACATTTTGCTATGCTTCTAATAATTGTCAGTATCATACAATCTCCGACCAGAGATCGTTGGAAGTGTCTTAAAATCTCCTCTCTGTACTCTTTTTGAAGTAAATTTTGCCGAAAATTGATTAGAAATTGACCACGAAAATTCAGCCAGGAATTCTCATAACATTTCTTTCAAATCTGTATAAAGCGGGCAATAAATCATCCAGACATTTTCGGAGTAATTCGTATGATACAAGAGACAACATTTTATTTCGTGCTGTTTATATTTGATTCCACCCCTGCGGTTAATAATCGATACTCTGAAATGAATTAGGCAGTAGATCAATAGAAAACTGACATTTACAAAAGTGTGTACTTATGTATTATTTATAAAATTGCGTTTGGTAGGGACACACAAATACATTCAGGTGGTTTTATTTCGCGGTAGAAATTTTATACTCGATTCGTTCTCAAAAAAAACTATTTGAAACAAAAATCACGTGAACATTGGCAAGTGGATAGGGTTGAGCGGGGCGTATTTCAATGTGAGTCGTCCAATACGCAGCCAACTTAGAATAGATCACGCGTGATATTAATTCATATGTGGTTTTTCTTGGCCTCAATCAGGCCATAGTTAACAACAAACGAAAATGATGAAGTATAATATTCAAGCAGAATTTATATGTGCCTTCTTTCCACCGCCAATTGATAAAGGCAGCTCTGGAGGCTAGGATAATAATCTTCACCCTGGGGCAAGACACGATTAAGGCAAGGACAGATGGAGGTTGTATACAACGAGAAGTGCTATCACCATTTCGTACTATGGGTAACCTTAGTAGACGGTATCCTCACAGATCTGTCTACATCAGATTTTTATTGCCTTGGATACGCAGACGACATATAGCTGATGTAGTATTGTAGCGGGAGTGATATCGAGAAGAATACTAACAACCTTGAATATAGTTGAAAATTGGTGCTTACAAGAGAGACTGACAGTAGAGACTGACAGTTAATGCTTAGAAAACACAAACTATCAATTTCACGAAGAAGAGGGCACTACATGACCCAAAATGTATGGTGCTTGATCGAAGACTTTCATGGAAGACCTCTCAGAAAACTACCATATCCCTTGGCAGTTTTTTTTCCTTTTTTTTTTTTTTTTTTTTTTTTTTTTTTTTGTGTGTGTGTGTTTGGGAGCCGTTCTGATGATGCCGGGAGCAAACATATTATACTCTACTCCCACATTTGTTCCACCCATCCAGTTATCCTCGTACCTTCGAGTAGACGATATAGGTCCATTTGATGTGTGCCATATACTTCGGGTGGCACATTGGCTTCTCCGAAGATTGTATGTCTCCTCGAATCCAGAGCCCCACAGTCAGATAAGATAAGGGTTACGGTCTCGGTCTCCATGCCACAAAGTCTGCAGCTAAGGTCCCCGTTATATAACCCTATTTTATGCAGGTGATTTTTCATCGGGGTATGACCCGTTAAATAACCTAATATTTCTTAGCTTATTCCTAATGATATTCAGTTTATGTTGGCTCTGTACCCATTTTTGTATTTGCCCTCGGACTACCTTCTTTGCTGTCCCAAGAGCTGGTTCTGGTCCAACATATGCTGATGCTGAACCTCTTCTCGCGAGTTCATCAGCTTGTTCATTTCCTTAATATCGTTATGTCCCGTCACCCACACTAATCTTACTTTAATGTGGTCTGCTTGTTCATTTAGTTTTTTCTGGCATTCTTCCACCAGTCTGGATGTTACCTTGCGGCTGTTTAAAGCTGCAAGGGCTGCCTGGGTGTTAGTTGGTATGTTTATCCTATGAGTGTCAGTCCTATATTAGTAAATTCTGACACATTCCAGGATAGCATGAATTTCTGCCTGAAATACAGAGGTATGTTCTCCTAGTTCTTGTGTTTCTAATCTCACTATACACACCTGCTCCTGTCCCTTCCCCAGTCTGTGAACCGTCTGTATACCAGGTCTCTCCTCGGGAAAGCTTCAGTCTGCTTGGGTCTTGCCAGTCCTTTCTGTGAGGTATTTCTACCTCATATTTGGGACTGGGGAGAAGTTTGGTGGCCATATAGTCTGTTTTCATATCTAAAATGGCTCCACTTATGATGTCCTCAATGGATATGTGTCCTGATCTAACTATTTTGTTGCTCAGGTTATTTTGCTGCCTAAATAGCCCCATCTTTGCTTCCCCCAAAGGCCAAATAAGGCTTCTAGTTTTTCTCGCCTGTACATTACGGGAGCCATAAAGACAACTCCTACAAGTGCTATGGAAGTCTTGCTGAATCTGCTACACACTTTTATACAATCTCACGGTGCTGACTAAAAGCTTATTTATGAACTGAACGCGAATGTTTTGATGGGGCAACCAAACAACTTAACCAAGTGGGGGAGACTGGAAGAGAGATATACTCATACTGACTGAGGCAGCCTGATTTGCTAATGGCTCCAGCACAGATGCATGTGCAGGAGCCGGAGCTGTGGGACTGAAACAAAGAAAAGCTAACCTTATAAGGCTATCTAGGGACGTTACAACTTTCCAAGCAGAAGTGACGGCGATTCACCATTGCGTTGAACAAGTTTTAAAATAGTTGCCATCTTCACCGATAGCCAAGCGGCACTGAAGGCACTTGATTCCATAGAGATCAATTCTGAGCTAGTATGAAATTGCATAGGTGCCTTAAACGACAATAAATATGGCCACAAGGAAGTGGGTGGCACAGAAATTTCCAGAATGGTGAGGACCTAGAGCACCTAGAGAACAATGGCGAACAATTAAGGCAGACCTAATAAGCAAAGGCAGGAAAACTGTCAAAGCCGTAGTTGGTATGTGAACCTGAACATGCAGGCAAAGCTAATGAGGTTGACAGAAGAAGCACAAAGTCAAAAGCAGATTATGTCACCTAGAAGCTGCTTGTCACCTAGAAGCTGCTGAGCACAACTTTCGTCAATGAGATTGCGTCAGAAGGAATTCAATGAAAGATTCAGTCCCGAGGCTCATGGGTTACTTAGAAAGAGTTGGGCTGGAGAATGGGATCTAGATCCAAAGGAGCACAATAGATCTAACCAGTGCTCGATTTCTAAAAATTGAGGTACCGGAACTCTGTTAAGGGTGGACACACCGGGGGGTCTGGGGGGTATTCCATACCCCCCCAGCAAAAGAATTTTAACTGTTTTCAAATAATTTAGTTTTTTTACAGAGAGAGGTTCCGGAACGCCGTTCCGCCGCGTTCCGCCTGAAATCGAGCACTGGATCTAACTCTCCACAAGTCCCATAATGTTTTCCCACTTTCAATTAATTCAAATTTAAATTCTCCAAATAATATTGAGTTCCCCATTCATAGCTCTATAAAAACATTTGTGTGCTTGTAAGTTAGTTGATCATTTTCAACTTTTCATAATATAGTACAGAAGTCCCTAGATGGATAAGGTTCACATTTGGTTCCGGTAGGTGGCTGAACCAATTTGGGTAAAGTTTTTGTGTGCCCAAGTGCGAAGCTGGATGGCTTGAATTATTCATACAGGGCAATAACATGGTGCTCCAAAGCAGACTTGGAGGTAACACCTAAATAATATGTTACAACTACACAATATAATAAAAATTAACTATCTAATATAGGTAGGTACAATATATTACATAGTTATCGTCGATATAGTCATACATAATCCAGATGAATAATAACTACACTTTTAAAAAAAATAATATATACACAATACTCTCAATAATTCACTGTAGATGATAAAATGAATTATAAGCGTGGGTATTTCGTGGGATTGTAACAATGGTAAATACATATGGATCAATCTAGTTATTTATTCTATACCAAGGCAAATGGTCGATTTATTGAATATTTCATTTGCTTATTGAAGCCACAAGAATTTACTATCGCATTTAATGGGTTTTTTGATCTTATTTTATCTATTGTATTGTTTTCACTAATAATTTAAATACCCACGTGCCGTATTTTATGTAACACTATCACATATTTTTGCATGCAACAAATTTAAAAAGTAGTTGTTGTGGTATTAGGAGTTTTGGTGCATATATAATGATAAAAATTGTAGAATGTCAAAAGCGCAACGAGTGACTAAAGATGTTTTTGACACTAGGAGCTTAAGGTACTTTTTCTACGCTCACAGGGGAAAAAACATAATTATATTATATCATATATACAGGGTAGCGAGAAAGTCTTTTTCTTTGAAAATAAGGAACATATAATTATCAACATATAATTATCAAATTTTAGGCTTATGAACAGTATTGTATTCTTCGTTTTTTTGCAGTTCTTCTTACCATTTATAGCCACAAAATTTGATGAATTTGATGATTATATGTTAATTCTTTTCAAAGAAAATGACTTGGTATACATACCGTAATAGATATTGTGCAAACTTGAAGTTGTCGGCTATTTGTTCGACTGTAATTCGATACGATATCATCATAGTCCGCAATATAACTTAGAGGGGATATAAGATTAGAAAATTGGAAAATCAAATGACAGAACCTTAAAATTATCATGAAATATTAAATACAAATTACAGAGGATACACTATAAACGACAGTTTATACTGAAAAAGTAGAATCTTTGTCAAACACTCTTTCCTTGTCGACATAACAATGAAATATTCAACTGAGACTCACCGAATTGAGATTTTAATGATGATCGGGTACGGGGATAACTGCAGAAGTCAAGTTGAAGTGGCAAACTTATTTTTTAATCACACGTATCCCGAATTGCCTGATATTTTACAAACTACTGTGTCTAAAATTCATACACAAATCAGAGAACTTGGACATGTCAAACTATTGGAAAGAAAACCACACTTCGTTGAAAATGATGTGAAAGTGGATATTTTGTTGAGTGTCGAAGAGAATACAACTTCAAGTACACGTCAAATTGCCCGTGAAAATAATGTTAGTCATACAACTAACTGTTCTGAGATGTCTTCATTAAGAAAAACTTCATCCCTACAAATTAACTTTTGTGTCGGAGTTAACAGAAGACGATCCAGATCGTAGAATGGATTTCTGCGGAAGATTGATGAATAAGCTGAACAGTAATGCGATAGCTCTTGGTACCATTCTGTTTTCTGATGAATCAACATTCACATTGAATGGAGAGGTAAACCGACAGAACTGTAGATATTGGTTAGCAGAGAATCCTAATTGGATGCGTGAGACATATACTCAGTCCCCTCAAAAGGTGAACGTTTGGGCCGGTATCATAGGCGACCATATTATTAGTCCTATATTCATAGATTGGAATTGGACAGCTGAAAAATATTCAAATATGCTTAGAAATTGAGTTATTCCTGCATTGGCAAACTTATGTCCCAACGCAATAGATCCTAGCTTACCGAATGAAAATGTTTGGTTCCAGCAAGACGGGGCAACACCCCATTATGCTTCAATGGTAAGAACTTATTTAGATAAAATCTTCCCCAATAAATTGATTGTACGAAGAGGTACTATTGAGTGTCCAGATAGATCGCCAGACCTTACGCCGTCAGATTTTTTTCTGTGGGGTTATCTCAAGAACAAAGTATATGCAACACAACCAACTAGCATTGTAGACCTCAAAGACAGGATAACTACAGAAATACGGAATATTTCACCTCAAAGTTTAAACAAAGTTGAAAAGGAGTTCTATAGGAGACTGTGCTATTGCCAACAACTAGGTGGAGAACATTTTGAGCATTTATTTCAATGTATTAAAATCAAATACATCAGGTATTTTATGTATGTGTTTAATAAGTGTAAAGATAAAAATTTCACCCTGTATACTTCATAATTGACCCTACATTATTTAGTTTGTTGGAATCGGTTCATTAAGAGGATTTCAAGAATATGCAAATATACTGGGTGTTTCATTAAAAACAACACCGACTATGGCATACTTGCGTTTATCACCCTGTTCATTCAAATTTATGTTTACATAACGCACAACTCAAATCAAAAGTTGACGTATAATTTCTTAAAAGTGGTTCCCACACTGTATATTTTTTTAAATTAAAATTCTTCGTAGAAAAAATAGTGTATGCACTACTACTACTACTAAATGTGCAGGAGCCTTGTCCTGGACAACTCAAGCCAAGGTTCCGACACTGAGGCCACTGGCGGGCCCATTGTGCCATTTCTGCTACCTAGTCATCCATGAAGCCGAGCCCTTCAATAAAGGCCACAACCTTTTTCAGTGGATGCCTGCTTGTGTCTTCAGGAGCCATGACAGTGACTCCGAAGATTCACCTGCGTAATACAGCCCAGTGTGGACACTCTATGAGAACATGGAATGACGTTTCATTAGTCATGCCGCAACCCCTACATAGGGAACTTTCCTCTACTCCTAGATTGTAGAGGTGCTTCCTCATACAGCAGTGCCCTGTTAGGAGTCCTGCTATCTTCCTTAGCCTACTCCTTGGTAGTTCAGTGGCTGCCCTGGCGTGTCCATCAGTCCATCCCTTCAGTAGAAGTTTGGATTGTCTAGGACCCAGCAGAGCATTCCAATGAGCGAGATGCTGATTCCTCAGCCACTTCTTTGTCTCCTTGCGTATTCTTTGTTTTGTTAGGCCCAGGGTCGGGCCCGGGACGCAGAAAGGAGCTGCCGCCCCTTCCACAGCCAGTGCATCCGCCATCTCGTTGCCTTCAAAACAAGAGTGTGCTGGAATCCATTCTAGCCGCACCACGTTCCGCCTTGCAAGATTAGCAAGTCGTTCTCGACATTCGTTAGCAAGTCCTGAGTTGCTGGTATACCCACTCAGGGCTTTAATTGCTGCCTGACTGTCGGAGTATATGGTTATGCGTCGATCCACATAACCTCTGTCTAGGTTTATCTGCGCACATTCCAAGATAGCATATATCTCGGCCTGATATGCAAATACACCCTCACCTAATGGTACACAAACCTGTGTTCTTGGGTTCCTGGAGTAAATTCCAGCCCCTGCTCTATTACCGGAGCATAAGCCATCTGTGTACCAGACGGTCCCATTAGGCTGTGTATTCCTCTCTTTTTCCCAGGACTCTCTATCCCGTATCATGGCCCTGTATGGGGTAGCGGAGTTGTACTTACGCAGGCATTCATCAGCCGCTCGAGCCAGAACTGGAATATCTTCCAGGAGCCGGAGCTTCTTGACGTGCCTGCACTCTTCCCCTTTTCGCACGTATCCCAGCCGTTTCAAGCGCAGGAAAGCCCTCCCCGCCTCAGCCTCGATCACATGGTGGAGAGGCCGAAGTGTATGCAACTCTCATGTAATGGTTATTAATACATAATCGTTGCATAATATACCAATTTCACTATCTACCAAGGATTCATTATGATATACTGTACTTTTAAACTTCAGAATATTGTTACGAACTCACTGATTCTGAAGCCGGTCCTGTCGCAAACTATGAATGCGAGCTTTCTTGAAAGGTTTTTTCGCAGGTAATATTCAGACTGTTCTCGAAGAGTTGTACTCTTCGTACAATGGTTTATCGCGAATGTTCTCGAATTATAAAGTATACGCAGAGGTAGTATAGTCAAGAATATTCTAGAGCTGCAAAAACTATATATACGCGGGATTCGAGTGAGTCGGGGAGTTGTTCAGTATACAGTGAATCGGTAAACAGTAGAGGTGTACAGTGAGTGAACAGATAGTGAATATAAATATCGTTGTAGATAAATTAGGACAATTTATTATACCGAGTGTAGATAAATTAATAGACATTAAGTAGTGTGTATATAAATTAAGTTTATTATAGTGTGTAAGTGTTTCTTTAATAAATCAATAGTAATTAGCCATAGTGAGCGTATAATTTTATCCCACGATAAAAACAGTTCAAATAAATAAGAAAATCATTACAATATTATTGATTGTTCAGTTTATGGAGACTTTTTGGTCTAGTTGTCGAGTTTTTTCGTAGTGTCAAACCTAGATAACCTACTTATGTGTCAGATAGGGATATAAATTATCTAGAAACCCAATTATTTTCGAAAACGGTGGCAAACTTGGTTAAATTTCTCAATCTATGCTCGAAAATGCATACTAACATTCAAGATTTGTCAAAGTAAATATTAAAAATAAGTGAATACCACCCTGTTACGTGCGCTTTACTTATTGAGTTCAATCGAGTATATAACCTGCTTTACAAGCTCCGTCTGCAAAGATCAATGAAGCTGGAACGGATTTATAAACGGTTTTCCATGTAACAAACTTTTTTTGTAGTTGTATAATAATATCCTTCATAAATGTACGAAAATTTGGAATTTTCTCACTCAACGCCAAAACAACGAATTCAATATAATCGTTAACCATTCATACAAATTTCCTTTGAACTACCCTCAAACGTGCCTTTCGATAGAGTCAAAACTTAACGTTAAACTGTCTGTTGCCCTTTCCTTCCTACCTAAGCTGCCGACTCATGAATAAAGTCAAGTTAGAATTAAACTTAGTCGAAAAGTGTTCTCTCGCAAAGTTATACGAGACAAATTTGTTAAATAAAGTAGTGCTATTTTCGTCGAGGGTTGTTCTTAGGGACGAGATTAGTTAAATGGAGCTCGTCATCCTTAAAATGTATTTTAATTCGAGAATTTTCGTTTTAACACCGCTAATTTACAATGAAATGTATACTATCAGTTAAATTTTACGACACAGGATATAGGAGTTGGTTAAGGGAAGCTGAAATTGCCTTCATTTTGTCTTATAGGTGATTTAGATTTATGTCGAGTAATAATTATATACAGATCATTTCAATAGAAACTATTAACCCATGTAATTCTGAATGCGTCACTTGGAAAATTGGAAAAACACGTCAAAAGTTATACAGACTGTCCCAAAAGTCTGGAAACGGCCAATGGCATGGTGACAATCATTAAGAATCACTGAAATATTGATTTGACATAATTATATGAGATACAGAGATTCTAGGGAAATCACCTATTTTTAGTTTACATGTGTGATTACATCTATTTTAGTCGAAATATTAGCACAATATTCGACTATCCGCCATCTTATCTCAAACACCAATCAGAAGAGAGTGACGTTGTACTTTCGCAAATATCTATGATCCGAACATCTGTTTCGAGTAACATTGTTGAACCGCACACTATCGATACACGTTAGGATTCATCTCAATGATAACTATTCTACCTAATCGAACAAAATGATTCAAATTATGTTTATGTGTCCAAATAAACTTCTAGCCTGCAGGCTGTCAAGTTTTTGACACATATAATAGATAACCCATCGACAAAGAGCACCAATAAATGGTATTTACGAATTGATGATGTCATAGACAGACGCAATTACTATTCTAGCGTTTTGGCGCATAATTTAATCTTACAGGAATAAAACAACTACCTGTAGCACTGGGACACCTTCTGTTTATTACTTTAATTTACTATTATTACTATTACTTACTTATTATTTACTATTACTATTAGTGACGCACACTAAGAAGCATATTGAATGTACTATATCTAATAAAGAAACAAAGGAGAGTCCACACGGACAACACATTGTCACGAAATACACTATCATAGAGTCCATAAAGCCCTCTCTCCATCTGACCAGCACGTTGATTGAATGACGAACTTTATTGTAAGTATTAATAAATTCCTTCATTGTTCCAAGCTGATGAATAAATTGGTTCATAGCATCAATTTAGACGTTAGTTGGCTTTACGAATAAAAATGATTCAGCTAATTACAGTGTTCATTGGATCAAGGGATATTACCATCAAACCAATTGAAGATGTTCACTGAGTGTTGAAATTATGGTTATTGACCAGCGTACTAGCTTTACTATTCTTTTTCACATTTTCAACCAACTCCACCAGAAGATATATGAATTATGATTCTCGCTAGTATTCATCTTTTGTATTCCAGAGACGTGAATTTCAATTAAGAAATCACTCCCGAGACACAGCGGCAATTCTGAAGCAGGAAAAAAATCTTTTCACTCGTATTTCTATGAAATTTTTCTTTTTCACGTTGGTAATAATGTTCTTTCCTAAGCTAATGATATTTTTTATGGGGAATGTTATGCTTTGAACTCGATACGTTAACTTCATAAAGTCACTTCACTCAAATTAATTAGGTTCATTGAAAAAGTTGCTTTTGAGCACTCGGTTAAAGTTAACTTTATATTTTATTTTCAATGTCTCGGAACTGATACAAACAAAAAAGATTTTCCATATCTTTTTTTACATTCTATGCTGAGAAAAAATGTTCATCTGACATAAGTAGCCAAATAAATTTTTTCCGCAAACGTCAAAAAAAGTAGACATTTTTAACGTCAATTATTCATGATGTTGAAGTATGATTTCACAGTACTTTTTTGTCCTCTCACGGCCGTACAAAAAAGTAGAATTTTCAACAGGGAAAATAATTATTAGTTGAACTTTTAAACTTTATTAAAGATAATGATTATTAATAGTAAAATTACAGTTATTTAAGGTTGCACCGCACATATTTAATGCACTACCTGATTTATTCACTTCCAATTCAAGAGAATTTTGTGCAGAGTTGAAAGCGTTCATCGACAAAATTTCCCGTGACTCCTTACTTGTTGTTGCTTCTGTTACATCAACGTCGACATAATTTCGCTCATGAGAAGCTGCATTCAGGTATAGTGAAGAAGAATTCGACATCAAGATTTTCTCTGCAGTTTGTTTTTTATTAGACAAAGAGTCTTCAATGTATCCTTCAGCGACAGTGCTCGACCTACAACCTCCATGCCGTTTCAAAGGCTTCAAACAAGTAATATCAGCTCCTCCATCCACAAGCAAAGTAGCTGAAGTTCTTCTTAACGCATGGCCGGTATAATCTTTTGAATTCGGTAGTTTTAAATAAGTTGATACTGTTTTGGGTACGTTACTTATTGTATGAATTCCCATGACCATGCGATAACATTTTCCCTTTTGAAATTTCAAAAAAAAGCGTCGGCTTTCCATAGCTTGTGGACGTAAAGAAGTATATTTTCTGTAAACATTTATATATTTTTCTCTAATAATTGTGAACGATCGTGGCTTTTTAGATTTACTATCAGGAATCTTTATATGAATAACAGATCCTAAATCTTTTATATCGTCTATTGTCATGCTCACCATTTCATCGCATCTACATGCTCCATGAAGATACGCCCATTATTAGAACAACCTAAAAGTAGTATGTATTCAAAAACTTGATTGTATTTATGCAGGTTAGAATATTTTATAACTAACCTCAATTCCTAGATATTGCTCATTAGGTGCATTATTTGAAAAATCTTCAAACTGGTCTTTTGTGGATACCTTTGACTTTTTGGGAGTATACCCTTTACTCTGCTCCTTCAGATAAGCACGTAGTTTCATATATTTGCTAATATCTAATCCATGTTTAATATTCAGTAATGATTTTATCATGGAATACTGAGACCACATTGTTGAACTCTTCATTTTTAATTTAGTTGTCATTTCAAAAAAAATAAGCTAGTAGCACATTTTCCGAATAGTTTGAAATGTTTTTATCATTGCACCATGTGAGAAATCTTTCGTAAGCATGATTATAGACTCTACTTGACTTAGTTGGAATTAAATCATTCGTAGCTGCCTTAGCAATGTCAACAACGTCGGGCGGTGTACAGTTGGGTTCTGAATCCGACATAATATAATCTAGAAGAAAATTTCGGTACACTTCACTACAACAAACGAAATTTTGATGCTTACCAAAAATGCACAGTCCAATTGTTGCTTTAAATCACTTACAATATTTCTGACATTATAAAATATTATTGAACTGTCAAATTTGTTTTTGACTTGGCAATCACAAAACCAGTAACCACGGAAATGTAGTGCGCAGTTTTATAATTATTATTCTCTGAATTTATCAACTTCGTTGCAATCGTTTTGAATTTTTATTCAAATATTAATTAGTTCTATAGTCTGGATGCCGTTTGCGGAAAAAATAGCATGTTTCATTCGGAGCAAAAGCACTTTTTGTGGCTCGTCTGAAATTCTATTTTCCATCTGTATCTGTATTTGTAAAGTAGGGAGGGTGAGTGTAGGCTCACAGCACTTGTGCCACATGTGACCCATTGTACATTTTCCCGAGAAGTTGTCCTACTAGGTCACCGTCCATCCTGTCCTTCCCAGGAAGGTAGATAGGTCACTAGGAGACATCTCCTATATATAGGCAGGTGTCGGCCAGGGGGCCTATTCTCGAATGCCGAATGACATTTGTCGTATTCGACATAATATAGATAGAAATTGTCGCACAACATTGACATCTGGCACTCTCAAATGGGTTCGACATCTAAGTCGCATGAGATAAATTTTGTCGGATAACATGAACTGGCAACACCGAAGTTTCGATAGTATATCGTGTCCCATGCCACTCCTCTTGTAAAGTTGTAAAATAGTGAAATGACAGTAGTAGTTATATGATCTGTGACGACAGTAATGATTTGGTTATTTGTTAGAAGTTAGAATGTACAATATACTCACTCGAATGTAGGACAAGAATAACAAGATAAACATGGAAAGTGAAACCAAAAAAAATTATTGCACCTTCAAGAAATAATGCACTCTCTACAAAAATTTCTGAATCAGAACCTAACAAAAGTATTGAACAATGTTTTGAGTGTTTTCACTTTTGACATGTATAACGTTAACCTATAAATTTCGCAAGTAATGAAATTCTCGCATTCGACATAAATTGTCGACTGCCTTCGACCATTCTACAGTTTGTCTATCAAAAATTTGCGAAGGCGACATTTGACTATAAGAATATTCAGATTTTATTCGACAAAGAGGATTTCTCTGCGACAAAATATGTCACGGTTTGAGAATAGGGTCCCTTGACTCACCGAACATACACTAGCCCCATAGTATGGGGGTGTTTCCTTAGTTGACAGTGGCCAGTCAAAAATCCTACTGTTGAACGTAAGTTTTTTCCTGGTTATCGTTAGATATTTCTTCGGCGCCAGCTTCAAGGGTCGCCCAGGATGATTCTGGCAAGGCTCCATCCTTCGATTTCATCCCATCTCTTAAGGGATTGATCATGGGTGTAACGTTTGGCTATTTCCGCAATTGTCGAAGTCGTCAAGCCGTAGGTGTCACTGGGTCCTGAAGTTCTTAGTCCAGCCGCTTCCCTTTTGTTAAAGAATCGGCAATGCGATTACTTTTATTCCTGTCGTGCCCTTTAACCCACCTCAGAATAATATTGTTTTCTGCCGAGGCGTTAGCTAAATGTTGGTGGCACTAATTTTTCCATTTTTTAGATATCAGTTAAATAATAGACAATAAGTTTGGTGCTTCTTTTTTCTTTATAATTTTTTCTGTCAAATCAACCGGAGAATGGTAAAATTATTTATAAACATACTACAGTATGAATCAATGGAAAATAAAATTCAATAAAGGAAACCAGGTTAAGAATTTGACTTCATTTGAAAATTATCAACTTGATTACAGTTTCCAGTAGAAAATTGTCATTTTAGTGAAGTAAATTATCATAATAAATGTCAAAGATACTTACTTCTTATAACACCTCACAAAAAGCAGCACTAACGTTATCATTTTTGTGATAATAAATGAAATGTAAATTATGAGGGGGGTTTAAAAATGCGAATATCTCGAAAGCCAGTAACTTTTGCGACTAATGATAGGTATACTTACCTTTTTGTCGAAAAAATGATGCAGTTTCAATATTTAGGGATAAATTAGTTTATCGAACAGCTACACCAAAAACGCAGCTTTTGTGGCGCCCTCTAGAAAATACATCGGAACGGATAACATACCATGTTTTCCCAGGCATTAAAACCCCTATCTTCAAATTCTTACGTTTGTATCTCAAAAATCTTCCAATTTACTGAGAAAAAACATTTTTGACATTTCAACTTTGCCACCCTGTATCTTTTTTATCATCAATATTTTATTGAAGAAAGTTGCGTTACAACGTAATATTTTTAGACCAAGAATCTTCCACTTCACTTTGGTCGAATACTTACGGACCACCCTGTATACATTTTATGTTATATTTCTAGGTCAAAGTAGGATCCGATCTACCGCAGTTGAGTACCTTATCACTGTAGCGGTCAGAGTTAGCTTCTTATATATATGATATTAAAAGAATACCCAACCCAAATCTGGCTAAATATGTTTTATCCCGAAACTCCTCACTCAAGTGATTTAATAATAGCACGTAAGAATAGAGAAATACAAAACAAAACAACAAGAATAAAAGAATGTAAGCCGCAGCGTTACACACACAGACACACAGAGAAACTTTCCAGTTGAATCGTCGCGATGCATATTACTCGGAGTCGACGCTATCATGCGACGTACCTGTAAGACCCACCAGTTCCGCCGCGGCGCTCGTGAATAAGAGGTCATACGAGTCGGATGAATACTTGACAAACATTTAAATGAAATATATGTAAAGAGGATTAAAAAAACAGTTGGGTTAGGGTAAGAAATATTTGGTTTTGGAATATTAGTGACATTTTGATGGTATAATAAGATCTGTTGTTGTTTTTGTGCCAGGGTTATGTACGTTGAAAACTTTCTGAGAGTTTGAGGAAGGTAAGAAGTTATATTAATTTTCTTATATGCCAAAAGCTGCCTAATTCGAAAATAATATTAGTTTTGAACTCAAGGGAATAATTTAGTTTAATCACTTCATCCACTTTATCAAAGAGGTTTTTTTTGTAGTTCGATTGTCATTCAGGAGTTGTTCATTTAAGGCTATGTAAGTGGAACATGTTTCATAAGTTTCTTTCCCATTTTATATGCAAATATCTTTCAGGCTTCGAGCGATGAAGCGGATAGGTTATCTACATAATTTCTAGTATATTTATTGAGCATGTCTAATAAGTTTTATAGGTCGCTCAATGTTTTTTATTATCTCAATAGAAGCAGTAACATTGTGATGAACATAAACATAAAAGTAGTAAGCATTATGACAAACAGTTGTTCAAAAGGTTGAAATTCAAGCATCTGCTCGATGTCTCATGGAATGCTGCAGACGTTCTGAGAGCCAGAAAAACATAACGGAATGATATATGCGATTGACTTTTCGCTCTATGAAGCTTTGCTCTGAGCCCTCCGAACTAATCTTTTCTTTCTTTGTAGAAAATTTGAGACGTAGGAAGCAGGATGTTTTCGAAAAACATTCTCACGACCTTGAATACCTAACAACGATCATACGTGACCTTATGAGACTATTTAAAACATTAAGATTTGCAAAATTAGGGTCAATACAAATTTTGAACTCACTCTGTTCCATTTCAGGGAGAAATCCTAAAGCAACTAGCCTACGTGCAAAGATAGTACCACATGCAGAGTCAGCCTGTTGTTTTTTTAATGAAACACCCTGTATATTTGCATATTTTTGAAATCCTCTTAATGAACCGATTCCAACAAACTTAATAATGTGTGGTCAATTATGAATTATACAGGATGAAATTTTAAAATTAATAATTCATTACACTTGAAATATTGGTATTTTTTTAAATTAGCTAAGTAAGGATTTATCAAAAACCTAAACTAACTAATTATTAGACGTATTTGTATATTAAACAAAACCTGCTACTCTCATGAATTTTATCATGAATACCTAAAAATTGCATAAAAACGCTTATATTCAGACAAAATCGGTAACTAATGTGGATTGTTTTCTATTCTGGCAGTTGTTGATGTGTTCACAGTTTATACTGAAAAAGTAAAATCTTTAACAAACACTCTTTCCTTGTCGACATAACAATGAAATATTTAACTCACCGAATTGAGATTTTAATGATGATAGGGTACGGGGATAACTGCAGAAGTCAAGGTAAAGGGGCCAACTTATTTAATCACAGGTATCCCGAATTGCCTAATATTTCACAAAGTACTGTGTCTAAAATTCATGCACAATTCAGAGAGCTTGGACATGTCAAACCATTGAAAAGAAAACCACACTTCGTTGAAGATGATGTGAAAGTGGATATTTTGTTAACTGTCGAAGAGAATACAACTTCAAGTACACTCAAATTGCCCGTGAAATAATGTTAGTCATACAACTGTACTAAGATGTCTTCATAAAGAAAAACTTTATCCCTACAAATTAACTTTTGTACAGGAGACGATCCAGATCGTAGAATGGATTTCTGCGGAAGATTGATAAATAAGCTGAACAGAAATGAGATACCATTCTTTTTTTTGACGAATCAACATCCACATTGAATGAAGAGGTGAACCGACAGAACTGTAGATATTGGTGAGCAGAAAATCCTAATTGGATGCGTGAGACACATACTCAGTACCCTCAAAAGGTGAACGTTTGAGCCGGTATCATAGGCGACCATATTACTGGTCCTTTATTTATAGATGGAAATTTGACAGCTGAAAAGTATTCACAATCAACATTCATATTGAATGGAGAGATAAACCGACAGAACTGTAGATATTGATCAGCAGAGAATCCTAATTGGATGCGTGAGACACATAAGTACTCAGTCTCCTCAAAAGGTGAACGTTTGGGCCGGTATCATAGGCGACCATATTATTGGTCCTATATTTATAGATGGAAATTTGACAGCTGAAAAATATTCGAATATGCTTAGAAATGAAGTTATTCCTGCGTTGGCCAACTTATATCCCAACGCAATAGATACTATAGCTTACCGAATGAAAATGTTTGGTTCCAGCAAGACGGGACAGCACCCCATTATGCTTTGATGGTAAGAACTTATTTGGATGAAATCTTTCCTCATAAATGGATTGGACGAAGAGGTACTATCAAGTGGCCAGCTATCTCAAGAACAAAGTATATGCAGCACAACCAACTAGCATTGTAGACCTCAAAGACAGGATAACTACAGAAATACGGAATATTTCACCTCAAACTTCAAACAAAGTTAAGGAGGAGTTCTATAGGAGACTGTGCTGTTGCCAACAACTAGGTGGAGAACATTTTGAGCATTTATTTTAATGTATTAAAATCATATACATCAGGTATTTTATGTAGGTGTTTAATAACTGTAAAAATAAAAATAAAATAATTCATTATTGACCATACATTATTCAGTTTGTTAGAATCGGTTCATTAGGAGGATTTCAAAAATATGCAAATATACAGGGTGTTTCATTAAAAAAAGACAACACCGAATATGGCATACTTGCGTGAATCACCCTGTACATTCACATTTATGTTTACATAACAACTCAATTCAAAAGTTGACGTGTCTCGGCATTTTTTATAATTTTCTAAAATAATGACATAAAGAATTTTATTCCATAAGTGGTTTCCACACTGTATGTGTGCGTGTACTATGTTAAGCTATGAAATATGGTCTTATAGTTTACTGGAAACCCAATCCATTTACAATTTTTTCGGTCATCCCAGAAATTATGGCGCCCCTTAATATTGGCTCCGATCCTCATGGGCCAAATTCTAAATCCGCTACTGACAAGACTTCTCTTATGTAACGAATACAAATATATGGTTGAAATATAAACTGTATCTTACTGAATTCCATCTACCAGGTACTCAACAAATTAATCAGCAGAACGAACATTCATACCAAACAGCTGATTCAAATGTCTGGCTACTCTGCAGATCATGAGAGACGCTCCAAGTGCTCCAATATAGGTAGAGGAGCGGAACACCCCCAAATAGTCGTTTAGAAAATGAAAAACCGACCAACCTCGTTCTAGTCGCTAAGAACAGTCTATCTTTATATTTTCGAGGGTGCTGAACACGAATATGACATTTATTTTTTTCTAAAATTGGGGGAACATGGTCAAAATTGACTTTTTAACCGAAAATGCGAAAAAAACGATTTTATGATTTTCGACAATCAACTCGCGGTTTCTCGGCGAATAATTCATATTTTTTCACGAAAATTTAATGACGTCTTCTTCAACCAATTCTAGAGACAATGAAACTAGTCCGAAATCCCCAAAGCATTTTACATTCGAGCAATAAATTGAAGAAATTTTTTTTCGAATTTTTGACTTTTTACGTACGATGAAAAAAGTTGAGTGAGAAAGTTTTCAATTGTTCATATCTGAATACGCAGTATTGAAATTTAGAAATCGAGGAAGTTTTTGGGAAAATTTGAGCTAGTAATATGCAGTAGAAAAAAAGATGGAGCGATTTTAAGATGAGCACTCTCGCCGCGCGGCTCCCGCATTGGTATTTTTAGTCGATATAAATCCGATTTTATCAGAGATATCAAGTAAAATCGATTGCATCTTTACGAAAAAAGACGAAAGTTCAATGTCATGTCGGTTTGTACAAGAAGATTTGCGAGAACAAATATCGCAACATTGTAAATTAGATTGCGGAGATTTTCCGGAGCAGGCACAAAAATACTTTTGTAAAAGTTCCATACTTGTGATACCTTCGAAAATATAAAGATATACTGTTTTTAGCGACTAGAACGAGGTTGGTCGGTATGTGAAAAAAAAAGGGGGTGTTCCTCTCCTCTAAGGGACCGTCAGCTTTCAGTACTTCAATGGTAGGCTCATCCAAAATTTCATTTTCGACGCCGAAATGAACTGAAGATTGGTTCCTGTCAACATTATAAATTTTTCTGATACAAATTTTCAGCGTTAGAGCTGCTATTTTATTGTTCCAAGTACTCCATCTCCTTCTTATTCCAATTTAATTCTCTTCAAATTGATGTTCGTTGTTAGAAGTTCTATATCGTATTCTTCGATTTTCCAACGAAGTTAACGTAGCCAACGAATACAACAGAATTAGGATTTTATAAAAGACAATAGGAACTATAAAATCACGATATTTAAATTTTTGTTATTGTTCATTCAACCACGCTGGAAAAAAAATCGATTATGCTGGCGGACTGTATAAACTGTCGTTTTCAAACGTCCTCATTGATTATTGAATCAATAAAGTGTATTGTTTATAAAACTTTAATGATTACGACCACCAGTATTCGTAGTTGATCTTAAAACATCACATTACTGTCTCTTTGACCAATCTCAGTAATATACTTCCCACTCATTAATAGAATACGGGTGATTATGATGCATGAAAAAAACTCATTAAAAAGTTATGACAACTGTTGATGTCAATACGGAATAACTTTTTGCAGATTATCTGATTCCAAAAAAGAGTAAGGTGGATATTATAATCCAATATTCAAAGGTCTGCCTACACGGATCGATTTACCGGACGGAATCCCCTATAAAATGAAGACAAATAATAGGTATTTTAGCTTCATTGCTTTCTCATTATAATAATTCTTCATTTTCTTTTTGACAAACAACAAAGTTTGTATAGAATTAGTCACAATGAAAACTTGATCCTAATCCTAATCTAAAATTGACATGCAAATTATAACTAAACAATATCTGATAAAATTTCAAGTCATAATACGAACAACCAAATAAATAATTATCATTCAAACAACATTGATGAGTTCAAAAATTCTTTTGTGGAGTGAAAACAGAAATTATCCACATTTTATGTGCATCGAATTATATTTTATATCATATGAGTTGAATGACAGAATTTTGTGAAGGTATGGTTGAGGGCAACGTAGGGTGGGGGATCTCTGAAGGCGCGAGAGTGCTGCCACATAGGGAGTCCCGTCAGTACTATAATTTCTAATTTAGTGAAAACTGTAACGCCATTAGTGGTAGCTGCAGATTCTTCCACATATATCTGCGCTGACATCCTAACCTAAGTATTTTTTTATCTCTGATCCTAACCTGACAACTGCAGACCAACGTGTATCGTTTGTCAAGTTTTCGTTTTTAAAAACTATTTTGCCTATTTGTGTGTGTGTTGAGTATTCGTAGTTGGTTTTTATTGTTTATAGTGGACGTTTATTTCAAGAGACAATGTCGAGAATATGTATTGTGGGGGACTGTAATGTGAGGTGCACCCGGTAAGCTCTATCTTTATAAAAAACATGTTTTATTGAGTGAAAAGTGACAGAAGTAGTTATTCTTTCATAGAGCATTGTTGTTGAATTCCCATTTATTTTTCTTCATGTTTGTCATTGAAATATTAAAAAAAACGTTTCATTTATTGTATACTCTTCTTATTCAATAATATACATACCTACATAAACTTGGTTGTTATTGCTTCATTTTTCTCATTTCAGGCATTATATGGTCCATTTTTTGACATTTCATTTAATTTTACTTGACTATTTGATTGTTATTATTGTAATATAAATCTAATGTTGAGTGACTTTAAATGAAATATCAAAAAATTAACCATAGAGTGAAGTAAAAGTAAAATTACATTAATTAGCGAAGTTCACAACCATCTGATTTGTGTTAGAGGTACTAACGGGACTCTCAAGGTGGCGCCATCCGTACAAATAGAGGGCGCCACGGGTCAGTTTCCCATCTATAAGTATTTTTTATCTATGGGGTAACGTATCATAATTGACAGTGGTTGCATACAGGCCAATCTTCTTGGTTAGTTAGGTAGTGGTGGGATACCAAAAGTAAGTATGATCTTTTGCAAGCTAATGTAGCTGACGTTTCAAATGGTTTCTCACGTTTTGTACGTACTATTGTCAACTTTGGACCAATAATACCTTCACAATTATATTGACCCGTGACCTTGCAGTTGTGTGCGAGTACGTTTAAGACATCTATACAATCCCAAAATACATTGGAGTTGACCTACATGGAATCGATCGTCTTCATTGCCAAACTAAGTGATAAAACTATGCGAGATTCATGGGGAGCTACAAAGTGCTTCACCATATCTCACATTACTTCTCATAACAAATATAACGATTTTACTAATGTATCTACAGGTCTAAGGAAGAAACTATCAGTGATTCTTCTAGAAGGAATAAGGAAAGACAGACCACCACGACTTGCGGAGAGGCTTTACTAACTTTCACGAAATAATTGTTGAGTTGGTTTGGGCAGAGACCGATGAATTTGAGTTCTGTTCCTTGAATCATTGATAGTACACCAAGTTTTTCTAGAGGACTTCTTAGCTCTAGAGATGCGATTGCTATTATAGTTCAGTAATATTCAGTAATATTGATGTATTCTGTCTCAACTTTTAACATTATCTCATGAGATCTTTTTTGATAAGTATAACATTTCTATTGTAGCCTGATGATGGTAATTTTATACCGAAACTAGTTGCTGAACAATTTGTCCTTTTGGTGGACAGTTTTAAAATTGTGGTTTGGACTTTGAGTTGTATTGATCCTTCTTGTTTTGATTTTTACAACCACATTTGAGAAATGGATGAGCTCTTGGAGTTATTATAGTTTTCTTTTAAAGATTCAACTGTTTTTTCGTACAATATTTTATGGTTATTGATATAATTAAGTATGTGAGGATTGTCTGCGAATGTTTCAATGCACTTAAGTTATCTCATATTCTTGGATGAAGTACGTGTTTCTTCAGTAAACCATGATTTGTGATGTTTTGTTTGACAATAGCGAAGAGGGGATGATGTATTGGAACACCTGATAATTTTATTGAGAAAGACCAAACATTTATAGTCAATATCTTCAGAAAGATCAATCCAAGTGGTGTGAATGCAATTTTAAGTTTTCTTATGATGGTTCTGTATCTGTAAAGTAGGGAGGGTGAGTGTAGGAGTCACAGCACTTAGGCCACATGTGACCCATTGTAAATCCTCCCGAGGAGTTGTCCTCCTAGGTCATCGTTCATCCCATCCTTCCCAGGAAGGTGGACTAGGAGACATCTCCTTGGGAGGAGGATGGTTCCCCAACTCCTAGACTGGTACATAAGAGAGGAAGTCGGGAACTGGCTAGTTGAAGAGCACTAACTTAAATGGAGGCTGATACAAGGACACCTCCATTCTAAGAGTCTACTGAATAAGTTAGACAAGGAACTTCCGTCCAGGATTTTGAAACGGGGCAAGAAAAATTTGAAGACAGTTACCGACCTGGTGACTGGACACTGTACCCTGTGGAAGCATCTGCACAGGATGGGCAAAGTTAGTGAACCTATTTGCAGAAAATGTGAAGTTTACGATGAAACACCTACTCACATACTCTGCTTCTGTGAACTACTGAAGATTCCTCGAGATAAACTGGTATAAATGAATGAAGGAGATATGAAGAGTGCTACAACTAGCCTGCAAACTATTGTTACATTAATGATTGGATCGAGCAATGGCGTTTGAAATTAAATAACGTGACATTTATTTATGAATGTCACCAAGCATGGAGACTCAATCCGTAGATTGGGGATTAAGTGCAATCAAAAACCTTTATTTATAGATTGTATGCAAAGTACAATGAAGTTCGTTTATACAAAAATCTACTTTTATTGATATAAACTTGTCATGGTCAGATATAAAACAAATTGTCCCTTTTGTTGACGCAGTTCCAGATAATTGATCTATTTTTAATCGTATGACGTCCGAGTATTTCGTTCAATTTATCATAAACTTTATTTCAAAAAGTATCAGCCGGAATGAATCAATTTGTTTCGAGTGTGAACAATTCAATTCCAACGCTACACTGTTTTTCCAGCGCATTGGTTTGCATGAAACCAAATCTGATGAACAACTTACGATCTCAAATGAGATTAAAAACGAGAAATGTTCTAAGTCCCCTAAGGTCGTTTGATAACTGTGAAAAGGGCTGGAGTGTATTGTTCTGGAAAGTGATCAATAATTATAGGAAGAAGTGAATCATTTAGAGGTTTTTGAAGATTTTCCGCTCAGGTGACGATTGATTTTTAATCTTTGTGAGAGTTTTTGTTGACTTCACGTTGCAGGGGTGAATTTATTAGTAGATTAAAAGGAATTTGACTGGAATTTTTCTCTGGAATTTAGCGATAAGTTGATAAACACCATTCCACTTCTATTTCATTCTCAGTAGGCGGTATTGAAAGTTGTATACAGAAAAAGCCAGTCTTCTGCTATCGAGAAGCTTAAAACGGGAGCAATTGATAATGTTTTTGCTCACTACATTCATCTACATGTATGTTGAAAAATTCTTAGCCTAAGTACTGTAAAACCAAACAAAATTAAAAAAAAAAAATGTATCTTCTTGCTCTGCAAACCAGACTTCCACAGCTTTTATTACCTCCTCGCCGGAAGAAAATGTAAGACCCTTTAAATTTTTTCCAGTTGAGGAGGGAGATGATAGTCGGACGGAGCCAAATCTGGTGAATAAGTGGGGTGTTCTAGTGATTCAAACCCTAAATCACGAATTCTTTGCATGGCAACATGAGATTTGTTTGCAGGGGCGTTGTCTTGCAAAAGCAAAACACCTCTGGATAGCTTTCCGCATCTTTTCTCTTTAATTTTTTCACGGTAGAGTGGTCAGTAATGTCAAATAGTAATCTACGGTTATTATTCTACTCTTATTAAAAAAATCAATC
>CAJUYI010003308.1:0-13529 GCA_910591695.1 Galerucella pusilla | reverse complement strand
TGGTCCGATTTTGATGAATTTGTGTGTGTGTTTCAGTGAGTAACCGACTGGTTTAGGTTCACAATAATTGGTTCCGGTAGGTGGTGCTGCAATCAAGTTCATGCTAAACTTCTCCTGAACAGTTGGTCCGATTCAGTTGACATTTTGCATAGGAATTTTTTGAGGCAAAGTCATTTGAAAAAATGAGTCAAGTTCACAAAAACAATTGCCATAGCTGTAACGATATTGTGACCGTTAAGCACATACTGACGGACTGCAAACAATTTGCTGCTATATACAAACAACTTGATCTTAGGCCCAACCTCAAGGAAATGCTTCACTGCCCTACCGAAATCAAGAAAGTCATACAGTTCCTGAAAGCTACCAATCTATACTGTAAAATCTAATTTAAATATTTGTAAAAATTATGTAAATATTTGTATTTATTTTTTCTGTGCCAATGACCAGCGCTGTCGAGGCACGTTAAGCAAAAATAAAAAAATAAAAAAAATTCAGGAAAGTACATTTTTCGGATTACATATTCCTTTTATCAAAAAATTATCAATATTTGTATACGATAAAAACTAGAGGTTAGCCCAGGACAACGTGTGTCTGGTCCTCTATTTTTTTTAATTCTGTTATTTAATGTCAGTCTATTTCAGCGACTGAGGCTAATCACCGACGCCGGGAGCACTCTACCCCTAACCGGAAACTTTGGCGAACCCACTAGTGTTCCAACCAGTGGTAGCGTTTTTTAACGAGCCCAACATCCATGGACTCGGTACCTCGATTTTACGTCTCCTCCGAAAGACGGCATATCTACATTATACCTCGTGCTCATTGGTATAATGCCTGCGAGCTGTGATATGCTAGTCTGCTGCAGGCTGTACGGGCCCTATACGATGGTTTTCCTTGGCTTGGTCACCCATCCAAGTACTAACCAAGTCCGACCTTGCTTGACTGTAATTATAGCATCAAACGCGTTCCACCACAGTGCTGGGTCGTCGCCCGTCTGGTCCTCTAAATGTCAACAAAATTAGTGTTTTAATTGATTCTCCTCTTCTCTTTCAGCGCTTACTTTTAATTACGTTATCTTTCCCTTTTACAATTTTCGGTAACTTCTTTGTATCAAATTTAACTACTATAGCCACGTAAATTAATCCAATGATAATGATAATGATAATGATAATGTTGAAACCTGAAAGGATACGTTGCAAACTTGTATTATCAATAACTAACCTTCAGAGCAATTACTGTTGATTGCATTTGTAATACTTTGATCAACGATGTTAAGTTCATGGCATCCAGTGAGTGTGTGTGTGGTTCGTAAGTTTTAATAATCATTAAAACTGTGTCTATAGGACACACCTCTATATTACTATGTTTTCATACAATAATAAATTCTACGAGATCATTTGTTATTGTCAATGCTTGTCATAAGGATACGTTCCTAAAGATACTTTAAATAATTATAAACATGAAAGGTGAGGAAATTGTGTGTTTGAAGTACATTTATCATTAAAGTTTTTAAAAATAATCAGCTTTAATAAAATTGGAAACTATTTATTTGAATGTTCAATATACCTTGAATATGGGGCTATTACTTCACCAAGATAATCATTTTCGGTTATTATAGATAGATTTATTGATGTTCAGATAGGTATAAAGTACATTGTTGAAAAATATTGAGAAATATACTTTCCAGTATCTTGGCATCATTGTACCCGGGTATATAGGTATAATGTTGAGCTAAAAATTCAAACCAACAAATGGTACATTATTTTTCCTTCTGCCCCTTTAAAAAGCAGACACTTTTCTCCATCACATCGGAAATAAACTCATACTTTCATCCCCAATTTTACGTGTATTGTAGATGATGAGACCTGTAAATATACCATATTCAAATTGTTTCCGGATAACTTGTATGCCGTAATGAAATTAAATATGACTGACGGAAAAAGTGGAATAGCGGAATGGCCCTGTAGATAACCCGTTCGTACCCCATTAGACTTATATCCATTCGATGAAAAAAATTAATGAAAACTAAAATATTATCGATATATAATTATTTCGATATTGACATAACATCGTCAGAATGACAGAATTCACATTTTATGTGATGCCTACTTGATTTTTAATATTTTGGCTATACCAAATAATGACTTATCCTGTGATTGACTTGATATACAGGGTATCAGTTATAAAACTTACAAACTTACCTCGTGAACGAAATAAGGTATAAAAAAAATTTCAAAACCGTTTCTATGGTAGAGAGAAAGAACTAAAATGACATCAGGGAGGAAGAGGATGCACTTCCCCTATGCCCCATCTACAAATATTTCAATGGCAACTACCTACTTGTGATACGTCGTTGGAAAGCCCGTAGAAAATGCTTTCCAGCGGTCTAAGTCGTAATTATACAGGGTGTAACAATGAATCAGAAGCATTTATTTGACAACAAAAATAACAATTAATTGTGGAACGATACTTTGCTAGCCTCACTAAGTTATTCACCCTGTAAAATCGATTATTGAAAATTAGTAAATAAAAATCAAGAATCTCACTGTTTCGAGTTGTTTCCATATTATTGTTTATTCAGGAAATAATTAATTCTTGCATCCCTTTTGGGATGTTCTGTGTGTAATATCTACACGGGTATAATACAGTCTGTGGCGAAAATTATGGCGCATTATGCAACAAGTACCCCCTACTCCTACGTACTCGAGGCATTCGAAAATATGTTACACAACTACCTCAGTTATTAATATACTGCATAATTTTTGAAAGGCATCAGCTTAACAATATCGCACTTAATAGTTTTTTGATAATAAACAATATAAAAGATCATGCTTGTAGCGTAAGTGGATTTATTTTAAAAGAACTTGAAAGAGTGATAATTCTCTAATGGGATATTTTTTCGAAAAAATAAGAATTAAAATGTAAAAATCGATATGCTACTACCTCTAATTAAATAAAACATCGTAAACTTCTAGTTTTCCGAGCAGTTTATGTTTAATCAAATGTTGTGCTCCACTGACTCAATACCTTATAGCCAGCAATATAATACCTCACCCTTATGTTACCACACGATTCAGTGGTTTTCTGACAAGAATTGTTCCAATGTTGCTAATGGTTGAACGTGATTTACTTTATAATCGTCTTTTATATTTGATCAAGTAGTTACCAAGGTTGGACTGCGTTTTTTGTATCAGGAAAATTGATAAATCATTCTTCCAAGAGAACTGCTAAGAATAATTTTATTACTTTTAGCTCAAAGCTTCCCTTTTTAACTGAATTCAGACAAATTTTGTGGATATATCTAGAAATTGAAAATATTTTATTCATGCATAATTGCATAACCAACCATAATAAGTAATAATTAAAGATGACGTCGCAGTTAACCTGATGGATTGAAATTTTGATATATTTGTTGATTGTTCTAGGAGTAATCGATACAACTGTGTGTTTTGGTTTTTGAAATATTCGAATTTTTAAACATTTTCATTATTGCCAGCACGAAGATCTTTTCTCGCTCGTTCTTCAAAATTATCCTGATACAGTCTTCGATCATCATAAGGACCATTTTATAATTCGAAACAGTTTTTTTACAATAAATCTTCAAAAAACGTTGTTTTTACTTGAGCGTTCTAAAAATATGTACTTATTTGCTTTAGACCTAAATTTATGATATTTCAGTAATATGTGAAAAAAATGGGTGGTTATTGATAATTATTTTTGATATTTTATTAAATTATGATACATTTTGACTCAAGTTCTTGATATGTTGTTCAATGTATTTTTGTCTTTCTTCAATATGTATCATTTTTTTAATAAAAATTTCTTATAATTAGAGTCTTGTGCTAGTATTTTTGGGTTTTTGTTTGTACATTGGTAGTCCTTGAGGAAATCTTAAAGATTTTGAGTTGTCAAACTAATATTTTTTTGAATGGTTGAAAAATGGTATAGATAACATTAGATTTTTTATTGGTTTTAGATGGACTAAGTTTAGTATAATGGTAATAGAGTATTTTGAGCTCTATGACACACGTTTATATGTTATTGTTTGGACAATATACATTTTAAGCGATGAAATAAAAAACTTTAATTTGTTCAAATCTTCATTATATTTGAACTAAGTTCAATATACATTCGTGACGAGTTTAACACGAGTTTGAGGAAGCTACTGTTTTAGCGAAGCGCGTCACGAATGTATTTTGAACTTAGTTCAAATAAAATGAAGATTTAAACAAATTGAAGTGTTTTATTTCATCGTTTAGTATGGATCTTCATCAAGCTGAAGCCTCATCTCTTCAATATAGATTTTAGTTTTCCTGAGAGTTCGTTTGTAAATGGCATTGCTATATCTGTTTTTATTTAATTCGGTTTGTATATGGTTATATTGAGTGTTATTGTATAATTTGTTTGTAGGTGCGTTGTTTGGAAATTGGTTCTTTATTGTTTATTGGGTAGTTGTCACTTTTTAAGGTGTCTATGGATTTCAGGACGGTATTCTGGTCAGTTTAATAGCTCTGTCGGTTAATACAATAATCACATTGTTTTTTGAGAATTTTGAAATTTAGATATCGGCTGGACCATGTTTCTTTTTCATATGGTTTAGTTTTTATTTTTCTGTTTTTAGCTCCAATTAATTAATATCAAGTCTCAGAAATTGTATTATTTTGTTTCAGTTTCAACGTTAAGCTGGAGCTTTGGATGGAAATTATTGAATGCAGTTTAAAGTAAGTACTTAGATACTACCATTCTAATTTATCTTCCATATGTTCAATTATTATTGTTTTTCCATTTACTTATACATAAATAACCAAATCGTATAGCAACAATTGTGAATTTTTCACATCAATATGTGATTTTTTTAAATACATATTTCCAAACGGGAAACAAGACGTCAAAAAATTCAATTTTATTATATCTACAACTCAAGAAAACAGACCAGATAAAGATTATCATCATAAGGTAAATGAAATAAAATAATATACATACAGTCGACTGTCAATGATTTGACACTCGTTAATTTGAATTTTTTTCCCGGTCCCTAGAAAAATACTCGATAAATTGAATAAAAACAATACAAATTGGTCCCCTCAATAATTTGAAATTGTAGGAATAGTATATATTTTTCGCTAAAATGCAATAATTTGAAGTCTGGGCTTCCATACTCTCTATAATTTAAAGTGTTTGTTGTCATCATCATGTTATGTTATGTTATGTTATGTGCATCTGTCGATCCATGAGTGAGTTTGCAGTTCGCATTCCCGTCTTCACTCAACTGAAAATTACGGACTATTTTTCAGTAAATAATAATTATTTATGAATAATTGTATGAATTATTAAAGCTATAAATCTCGAGTCTCTTGAAATTTTGGTGATTTTAAACTTTTGTCTGGTCCCTCGAGTTTCAAACTTATCGCGAGTCGAATGTATATGTTAGAATTATGGTGAATAAATGGTATTTGGTGCTTTCGAGTCGTGTTACGCAAAATGATATTAACTTGGGAAAGAGAGTTATAAAGCTAACTTTGACGACATTTCAATAGTTTAATTTACTGAATCACACAACTTTAAAAGATATTTTATAGAGTATTAGATATAATTAAAAAAAGAGACACAAAACATCTAATGCACACTTATTCCTTTTTACTTACAATAAATAAAAATAATGTTAACAATTAATCATTTGAGTTCATAAAATAAAGTGAATGATTTTTCCATGTTGATGATACCTGCAGTTTAAATAAACAAAATTTAAAATTTTTTGAAAAGTGAGTCCCAAAAATTTTAAAACTACTTTTATCATGTTATAGGGCATAAAATTTCTCCAAATTTTGATATCGTAAAAGCGTGAAAAACTCTAATTTCGATCCCTCGAGCCAAGATCCAACGGAATTTATTAGAAAATTTAGGAAAATGATTGGGTCGATAATTTTTTATTTGACATTTAAACCTATTAAAACTATATTTTTAGTCACGTGTTCAAAAATAGCCAATTTGCAATCAATTACACTGATAAAAGTCCCATGAGTTCTTATCGTTTATGTCTTAGCGTTTCCAAGGTAATTTAAAAATATTTTTTGTGAATGAGTAAACTTGTCAATCTGACAGTCATGAAAAATGTCGGTTCCGAGATTTGGAAACAAAAATAATTATTCAATCGACCACTTAATAGAGGATAATACTCCTCAAAGTATTACCTTACCGAATAAACCTCGAACTTTGATAAATTTCTATAATTTTACCATAACTTCCTCAAGCATGCTGCTTTAAGGTAACAACCCTCTACCTGCGGCGTCGGGTTGTTACCAAGCAGCACACTTTCGGAATATATGACAAAATTATCGCAAATTATCAATGTTGGATAGATGAGGCTTTCAGTTTATGTAGATCCATACTAAGTGATGAAATGAAACAATTTGATTTGTTTAAATCTACATAAATCAAATTGTTCCATTTTATCATTTAATTTTCAATGTCCTTGGTATATTATAGCTGATAAGTTTCCGATTAGGGACATAAATAATATTCCATGTCGGGAACATTTTATGTTTGTATCCCATCTACCCCGGAGTAACTTGTGAAATCGATGAGCTTCTAGATCTATAGTATGGTCATCACCTTGGGGAAATGGGCGAAACCCCATTGTAGGTAGCCTTACCTCCGCATGCGGGGCTCTGCGGAGGTGGACCAAGATTTCCCTTGCTACTCGTGGGATCTACATGGATCCATCAAGTGATAGAGAAGAGGGGAGGGGTCAGGAGAAAGGGACCTCGGAGGAGACTCTAGAGATGGGCGACCTGTATAGGGCCCTTACGAAAGAGGCTCCTGAGAGGTGCCCTGAAACCGGGCCCCACGAAGAAGACGTTCAGATGATGGGAGCGGTGAGGGCCCAGGCAATGCCGGGAACAACTGCCCCATCACCTGAAAGACTGAAGAGGCATCGCAAGTCTATTTGCGGTGCCGAGAAACGAAGGAGGAGAGCCGCAAGGGCGACAGAAGGGATACCGAAAGGTGGCCCAACTGGCCCTTGCAAAGAGGTGACACCAGCACCGCCCAGCCGGGACATGCATGATAATGCTGGTCCCAGTGGGGTCAAGCTTGAGGGGGAGCTAAGAGGCCTCGGGTGCACAACACGCCACCAGAGGCCAGGCAAGCTCCAAAGAAGGTGTGCACGGTCCCTGGTGAGCACAAGTCGTACGGGGAAGCTGCAAGCAGCGACCTCAAGGTGGCCATCATCCGCGATGGCTACCCAGACAATCTGCTCACCAAGGAGCAGTACGCGCATATCCTCACGCATCTGCATGAGGATATGTACAGGACCGGCGCCTCATTTGTGCCGAGTTTTGAGGGACACTCGTTTGCCCGGGGAGCGTTATGGTGACCTGTGCGGATGGGGGCTCTCTGGCTTGGCTCAAAGAGGCTATAGGTAAAATTAAAAACGAGGGACTGGCGCTCAAAATCATTGAGCAGTCGGCCCTCGAACAGCTTAAGAAGGCAATGGTTTGGGTGCCAGCGCCGATCGAATCTCCTCCCCAAGAGGTCCTCAGGAGGATCCGGATTGGTAATCCGACCCTGAGGAATGAAGGGTGGGTGATTCGGGCCTCCCGATGGGATGCTGCCTCTCTGAGGCAGAACATTGTATTGGGGCTCGATCCTCGATCGGTGGTGGCACTCAACCATACGAAGGGGGAAATCCGGTATGGGCTCAGGAAGGTTAGAATTATCTTCCCGGGAACTACGGAGACTCCGGAGTAAATTATTAATGGGTAAGGAGGTACCTCTAAAGATATTCAATGTCTTCCCCGGTTGTGAGGGAATCGAGCGGGAGTGTCCTGACATGGGATATGTAGGTATACAGCGACCATGTAAAGAGGACTATCTTCTAGCAAAGGAAATAGTCACATACGAGCGGAGTACTTGGGCGATACGGTCATTCAGACCATACAAGTCTCCGGGGAAAGACCAAATCTTCCCGGCTTTGCTTCAACAAGGCTGGGAGGCCGTTGGCACAATTCTGGTGCATATATTTCGGGCCTGTTTGGCACGCAGGTATGTACCTGAACAGTGGAGGCAGGTGAAAGTCGTCTTCATACCCAAGCCGGGTCGTACCACATATACGGTGGCTAAATCCTTTAGACCCATCAGCCTAACATCCTTTGTACTGAAAACACTGGAGAGGGTGGCTGATCGATACATAAAGGAAAAGGTTGGGCTTAGGTATCCTTTGCACAACAACCAACATGCTTTTAGGTGTGGCAAGTCAACTGAAAGTGCCTTACACCAACTGGTAACTCAGGTGGAGAAGGCGCTGGAAAATGGCATGATCGCCCTGGGAGCTTTCTTGGATATACAAGGGGCGTTTGACAGCACCCCTGTAGGATCCATGTGTAGGGCTGCGGCAAATCATGGAATAGAGCCAATGATTACTCACTGGCTTGGGGCCATGTTGTGCAACCGTACAGTAGAGGCCACATGGAAAGACCATGTGACAAAAGTAATCGTCGCTAGGGGATGTCCGCAAGGGGGTGTTCTTTCGCCCACATTGTGGAACCTAGTCATTGACGAGCTAATAACCCTTTTAAACGGTGAGGGCTTTCTAACGATTGGGTATGCCGATGATATCGTTGTCCTTGTTGTTGGAAGGTACATTACCGTTCTCAGGGACCTCATGCAAAGGGTTCTGAATAGGGTACATGGGTGGTGTAACGAACACGGACTTGCAGTTAATCCTGCCAAGGCTGAGATAGTTGCTTTCACCAAAAAGAGAGGTATAAGACCTGAGGGTCTAAATCTTGATGGAGTACCACTGCCGGTGGTTGAACAGGTGAAGTATCTAGGAGTGATCCTTGATAAATCACTTTCATGGAAGGCTCATCTTGATAGTCGCCTAAGCAAGGTGACAAACACGTATTGGGCCTGTAGGAGAGCCATTGGTCCGAGGTGGGGACTGACCCCCAAAACGATCATATGGTTCTATAGAGTAATTATGCTGCCTATGCTCACATATGCGGCTCTGGTCTGGTGGCCGAGGGTAACCTTGGTCACGGCTAGATTGCAACTGGCACTCCTTCAAAGGGTGGTCAGTTTGGGGGCAACTGGCTGCATGAGAACTACACCAACTGTTGCGATGGAGGTGATCCTTGGTCTTCGGCCTCTTCACCATGTGATCGAGGCTGAGGCGGGGAGGGCTTTCCTGCGCTTGAAACGGCTGGGATACGTGCGAAGAGGGGAAGAGTGCAGGCACGTCAAGAAGCTCCGGCTCCTGGAAGATATTCCAGTTCTGGCTCGAGCGGCTGATGAATGCCTGCGTAAGTACTACTTCGCTACCCCATATAGGGCCATGATCCGGGATAGAGAGTCTTGGGAAAAAGAGAGGAATACACAGCCTAATGGGACCGTCTGGTACACAGATGGCTCATGCTCCGGTGATAGAGCAGGGGCTGGAATTTACTCCAGGAACCCAAGAACTCAGGTTTGTGTACCATTGGGTGAGGGTGTATCTGCATATCAGGCCGAGATATATGCTATCTTGGAATGTGCGCAGGTTTTGTGAATCGACGCATAACCATATACTCCGACAGTCAGGCAGCAATTAAAGCCCTGAGTGGGTATACCAGCAACTCAGGACTTGCTAACGAATGTCGAGAACGACTTGCTAATCTTGCAAGGCGGAACGTGGTGTGGCTAGAATGGATTCCAGTTTTGAAGGCAACGAGATGGCGGATGCACTGGCTGCGGAAGGGGCGGCAGCTCCTTTCTGCGGCCCGGGCCCGACCCTGGGCCTAACAAAACAAAGAATACGCAAGGAGACGAAGAAGTGGCTGAGGAATCAGCACCTCGCTCATTGGAATGCTCTGCAGGGTCCTAGACAATCCAAACTTCTACTGAAGGGATGGACTGATGTACACGCCAGGGCAGCCACTGAACTACCAAGGAGTAGGCTAAGGAAGATAGCAGGACTCCCAACAGGGCACTGCTGTATGAGGAAGCACCTCTACAATCTAGGAGTAGAGGAAAGTTCCCTATGTAGGGGTTGCGGCATGACTGATGAAACGTCAGTTCATGTTCTCTTAGAGTGTCCATACTGGGCTGTATTACGCAGGCGAATCTTCGGAGTCACTGTCATGGCTCCTGGAGACACAAGCAGGCATCCACTGAAAAAGGTTGTGGCCTTTATTGAAGGGCTCGGCTTCATGGATGACTAGGTGGCAGGATTGGCACAATGGGCCCGCCAGTGGCCTCAGTGTCGGAACCTTGGCTTGAGTTGTCCAGGACAAGGCTCGCCTGCACATTTAGTAGTAGTAGTAGTAGTATGTACAAAAAGTACGAGGAGTAATTCGACGTTTCGGTAGCGTTCCAGCTACCGTTGTCAAGATTAACTAGTATTAAAATATGACAACTAGACCTTTTTTTTCGTTGTGTCAGATAGGGACCAAAAATTATTTTAATACTAGTTAATCTTGACAACGGTAGCTGGAACGCTACCGAAACGTCGAAATAAAAAACATTATTGTGGATTACCAAAAAGAAGAAAAAAAATAATAAGTAATGCCACAAGAAACTTACAGAGGATATCTTCACTACCTTGGTGTATAATATACTATAAGTTTTGAACAGTTTTGATATGTTTTTTCATTATTGTGGGTTACTCATCGTTACCCTAATTCGCAAATGTCGTAAGTCCATTTTTGCCAAAATTGGGTTTTTGGCACCATCTCGTTCAATACTATCCTAAAAAAAATTTTGTTTTCTAAAAACAGTTTTAAAATAACAGATTCTAACCCTAAATTGCGTAGTTTACCAAAATAGAATCATCAACCACCAATAATTCAACCCAATAAGACGTTTTTATCCTCCCCTGTAAAATCAAAATCAAACTGGACTTCCGACATTTGCGAATTAGAGTAACGTTATCTTAGTCTGTTTTTAATAATAGAATGGTTCAATGTCACCAACTTCTCTTGATTGTTTTGTTAAATAATTTTTATTCCCAGTTTATGAAATTTATATTATTCATCCAAACACTAATGACTAAAATAATGGTATTTCTTAGCCCAATATTTGAATCAATAAACAACGTACATACAAAGCAGTAGGTACTACCGTAAAAATTACATGAATTGATATACAACAATATATATAAATAAACCAGAGAAGCAATTTAAATGTTATGACGGAAACACGAATATTGTATCAAAAAGTTGAGAACAGTTAATTACCAACATAGCGGCGTTAAATCACTATTAACAAATAATTGGCATTTTGACAGGTGATGAATGTACAATAAAGCCCCAAATACTTCTTTCGGTGGCCGCAGCAAGCATTTGTCGACAACTGCTAAATGAATTTCAGTTGACAGGTTTGAATAATCCGTTCTCTATCGGTAAACAAGGCTGTCACATATTGAATCGACTGAATGCATAGTCGCATGCAGCAGGGTGCAAGAGTGCAGGGGTATTTATACACCGTCAGATGAAAGCTATTGCATCGCTATTGCCCAGATTCAATTTCCAATATGCATATATAGGGAGCAGCACAGCGGACACAACATGGTTTAGGCGGCATTACTGAAATGATCGGATTTCCCACTTTCAATAGTTTCCTCTCTAATATAAAACCGTAACTTACAAGGTGTACACATTCACATAAATTGTTGTGAGTTGCATAATCTTTATATTGTTCAGATGTGGAATAAATAATGAATTATTGTGAATACGCATAATATTAAAATAGGCATTAAACACAGGATTATTTCCGCACATTTATATTCAATTCCATTTGTGCCAATAGCAATAGCTCTTGCTACATATCTCCAGTCAGAACAGGCAGGAAGGCATAGTTAATGCAGAAGTGGTCTGTTATACAAATAGCTAAGAAACCAAGGAATGTGTAGAAGGCGTAATGCACATAGCCAAGCCAAATTCTTGGGCAAACACGTAAAAAATTTTCGGAAATGTGGATGAGAGTAATCAAGCAATAGTTTGAGAGAAATGAATTCGCTTTATACTCGGTTAGTTAAAGCTAGTCAGCTCTACGCAGATAAATTCTAAACTAGTTTTGGATTGCTTGGAAACCCTACAGTAGTTGGACAATTAATAGATGGTATCCTTTATATGGAAACTCAGATCGCAAGGACAATGAAGAGGTTAGATTCAATAGCTCGAGAAGGACCACGAAGTGCTGCTTTAGGTACAGATCCTCTCTGCTGTATAGCAGAACCGCTGCAAAAACCAACAGCAGTACTTGGATAAAAAAACAATATTGAAAATGGCAGGAATGAAGCAGGCCGAAGAGTACATAAAAATATTTCAAAAATTCACGTGGTACCTATTAAGCAAGAATAGGGGAATAGCCTGGATCTTGGTTGGGCACCTTACAATAGAGACAAAAATAACATGGGCAGCCTAGTAATAAGGACGGGTCTACACAGGGAACTCTAGCATAGCATGAAGCATACACGATAGACTTATATTGGGTGGTATGAATAAAAACGAAGTACATGCTAATACTACAAATTTAAGGATCTACTTCAAAGTATCTGCTCCATCATGAAGCATCTGGTCAGTTCCGGTAGAATCTGCTTAACGTAAAAGTATTTACTAAACTGCTTGTAGTATCTACTTTTAGCCCGTAGTATATGCTTCGACATGTGCAGCATCTCCCACTTCTTTTGCTCGGGGAGCAGGTCATGACAAGTTTATTAGATTTTCTGTTCCATCTTGTTGTTATACAAAATTGTCGAGACTACCCCCGAAAAAACCCGATATATTATTTGCTATTTTTCTTGGTTGTCAATTAAATTATTAAAAGTAATGAAGTGTGCTCGTGATTATGTAAAATGTCTTCAGATGAAGAAATGCCCCAGCAAGAAGAGTCCCAAAATGAAGATATACAATTAGCATTTTTTATAATGCTAGAAGATTTCAAGATACTGCTGGATAAAAAAATTACACCTGCCATCAAGTCAGCAAAATATACAGCCCTTAAAGAGTTAATCAATATTCATGCACTGTATATTTTTCTTCTGCGTATTCCATCCATTTTCAAACAAAACTAACCGTAGAATTCTCAACCAGCTGCTATTATACCAACTTTGCAAATACTACAATTTATTCTTTAAATCAAAGTATCTGCTGTAAGAAGTCGCTACTTCAAATTGCAGTAAATACTTTAGTCATTTTCACGAGAGTGCTCCTTAGTATAGTAAAATTAAAAGTATCTTCTTTGAAATGTAGTTTCTTCTTAGTTTTGAAGTACCTACTTTATAGAAAATGCTAATATTTCTAGTATTAGCATGTACTTCATTTTTATTCATACCATTTATTGCCCATATTTGAGAGAAACATATAAGCTCTTTTTTACCTTAATTTTATTACTCCTACATTTGTCAGCTCCTCTCTCTCTTTTTAGTGACATCCTTGACATCCCTTGTCTGCTCCATTCCTTCCAGAGGCACTAGCCATTGCAACCGTCTTGAACAAATCAACTCAATTGTTATATGGTTTTAAATGAAACTAACTGTTTTTAAATGACTCCAC
>CAJUYI010003307.1:0-24192 GCA_910591695.1 Galerucella pusilla | reverse complement strand
AGGGTCGCCCAGGGTGATCCTGGCAAAACTGCATCCTTTGATTCCATCCCATCTCTCAAGGGATTGAGCATGGGTGTAACGTTTGGTTAGTTCCGCAATTGTCGAAGTCGTTAGGCCGTAGGTGTCACTGGGTCCTAGAATTTTCAGTCCAGCGGCTTCCCTGGCTAAAGAATCAGCAATGCGATTTCCTTTACTCCTGTCGTGCCCTTTAACCCACCTCAGGATAATGTTGTTATCTGCCGAGACGTCAGCTAAATCTTGGTGGCACTCTAGTACTAGCCTCGATATAACACGTTGTCTGTTCAAGGCTAATAGGGCTTGTCTACTATCAGTGCAGATTATTATGTTTTTGCCAGAAATTCCACTTCTGGTTAGTTCTTTTGTGGCAATTGAGATACCAGCCAGTTCTGTTTGAACCACGCTGGTATTGTTTCCCATTCCCCACTTAATCTTGAGGCTCAGTGCTCTCGAGTAAACTCCACAGCCTGAGCCTTCTTTCATTTTTGAACCATCTGTATATATGCGTATTGCATTTGCAGCATCTGGCTCTGTGTTCTGTTTTATTTGAATTTTGTAGGGTTTGTTAAACAAAAACCTGGGTTCAATTGCATCGTTGGCTGCCTGCAGGAGAGGTAGCGCAGTGAGCGCTTCCTTCCATAGGCTCAACCTCAATTGGCCCATTCCTACTTCGGGGTTTACACCAGCCGTGCGCAATCGTACCATTGCCATTAACGCAACCTCCTTGACGTGTAGGTCCAGAGGGGTCAGACCAGTAATTAGTTCCATTGCTGCAGTTGGTGTTGTTCTCATGGCTCCTGTGATGTTCAAACAAGCCATTCGCTGTATTTGATATAATTTTTGGATGGCCGTTGCTTGTAGAACCTTCGGTCCCCATGCAATTGCTCCATACGTTAACATGGGTCTTATTATTGCAGTGTAGATCCAGGTGACCACACGGGGCGACAGACCCCGTGTGCGTCCCACTGTCCTCCGACACTGCTCATATGCCACATATGCTCTTTTTGCTCTGCTGTGTAGATGAGAGTTCCATGTTAGTTTCCTGTCGAGGGTAATACCAAGGTATTTCACCTCTTCCGAAAAGTTTAGTTTGCTTTTGAAGATTTCGGGAGGTTTCAAACCCGATAAACTTCTTTTCCTGGTGAAAAGGACCATCTCAGTCTTTCTGGGATTGATCGACAATGAGTGTTCCTTACACCATTTTTCAATTAATTTAAGCCCATCCTGCGCTCTATCGCACAGTGTGTTCACAAATTTGCCAGTCTGCAAGATAACTATGTCATCTGCGTATGCAATTGTGTAGAATCCATTGTTGTTGAGGTGATTAATCAGGGTGTCTAGGACTATGTTCCACAGAAGGGGTGATAAGACTCCTCCTTGTGGACATCCCCTCATGACCAGTCCTCTTACTGTGATGTCTTCTACATTGATACTTATTGCTCTACTAGAGAGCATCTTGAGTATCCATTCTCCTACTACCAGAGGTACATTCCTGGAGTTGAGTTGTTGGGTAATTGTTGGAAAGGTAGTTTTATCAAACGCTCCCTCGATATCTATGAATATACCCAGGGTGGATTCTTTGTTGTCCAATGATCTTTCGATTCTGCCAACCACTTGGTGAAGGGCCGAATCAGTGGACCTTCCCGGAGTATATGCATGCTGATTTGGATGAAGTGGGTTGTGAACTAGCACTTCATCTCTTATATACCGCTCGCATAGCCTCTCCATTGTTTTTAAAAAGAACGATGTGAGACTAATTGGTCGGAATGCTTTTGGTAAGGTGTAGTCCATCCTACCTGGTTTGGGTATAAATACCACTCGTACTTCTCTCCACTTACTGGGAATATACCTCAGAGCTAAAGAGGCTCTGAAAATTCCAACCAGGTGCGGCATAAGAGTATCCATTCCCCATTGAAGTAGGGCTGGTCTTATTCCGTCAGGTCCTGGTGACTTGAAGGGGGAAAAGCCCGATATGGCCCATCTTATCTTGTCCTCATCAATTAGTGCACTAGCATATTGCCAGTCATATTGTGAGGGTGTTGTTGATACTTCCGTCCAGTTTGACGTTCCAGGAAAGACAGAACCTGGGAAGTGAGTTTCCATAAGAATCTCAGCGCTCTCTTGAAGGTTGGCGGCCTTGTCGCCATTTTCCCTTGTCAGGATGCCGATACTCTTATGGTGGTCGTTTGAGAGTGCCTTCTGTAGCCTAGAAATTTGTGGGAAGTCTTCGACTGCCTCACAATAGGCTCTCCAGGCTTCTCTTTGCTTTTGTCTGCAGACTTTTTTGAACTCTTTGAGGTTGGCTTTATATACTCCCCAGTCCTCTTTGAGTTTTGTTCGTTTTGCCTTGTTAAAGGTCGTTCTCGCTGTCTTTCTGAGGTGTTCCAGTTCAGGGCACCACCAGGTATTGGTCGTGCCGCCTGTCTGAACCATCCTCATCGGACAGGATTCCTTATAGGCAATGTCTATTTTGTTTTGGATAGATACTGTGTACCTTTCCAGTTCCTCATTATTGCTGGGAGTCAGGACCTCTGTTTCCCGCAGAGCACCTATTAAGAGTCGATTGTAGAGAGCTACATCCGTCCTCTTCGGGTCACGGGATTTTACAGTGGTCCTGAGATCCTGGCTTACCGTATAGGTCAGCCAGCGGTGGTCTGACATAGAAATATGATCCGACACCTGCCAGTCCTGAATTTTGATTGATATTTTGGCTGTCGCCAGCGTAATATCTATTAATGTTTGGCTACGGGCGTTAATGAATGTCGGCTCCGTACCTCTATTTAAGATTGTTAGATCTTTCTTAATTATATATTCATAAAGAGACTTACCTCGGGCGTTGATATCCTTGCTGCCCCAGCTCAAGTGGTGTGAGTTTGAGTCGCAACCCAATATCAGCTCCACTCTCTGGTTGAGGCAGTGATCCACTAGTACCTCCATCTCTTTAGTCGGTGGTAGGGTGGCTGCATCCGAAGGTAAGTACACCGATGCGAGTACCAACGCCGTATATTTGCCTCTTCCATCTGGACATTCCACTTTAACCGCAGTAAGGTCTGAGGTGCAGAATTGTGCCATCTGAGAGACTCTGTATTTCCTTGGGACGTAAACAGCTGTCCTAGGTTGCTGATTGCTTGGTAGGCTAAAAATTTGACCCGTTAGACTACTGAAACCAGTAATTTTGGTCTTTATTATCCAGGGCTCCTGGATCAAAGCTATTGCATCCTCCAATACATCAAGGTGGCGACATAGTGTTGCCGTTGCCGCCTTTTTGTGTTGGAGGTTGCATTGTATGATATTTACCTTTTCTACAACGTCCTTGCCCATGAGTAGGTTGCCTGGAGTTGGGTTCACTTTAGAGGTCCATCTGCTCCTCCGCTAGGGGAGAGACGACCTCGCTGTATTCGGGTGCCTCCTCCGTCAGGTCATCGAATGCTTCGACGTCCTTTTCGGGACCCATGGTGGCCTTGGGGTCAATATCCACTCTAGGTGGCTCGACTACCAAGGACCTCGGGTCTTCAGAGGTACCCCCTGCTTCCTTTCTCGTTACCCGGATAGTCAATGAGGTGAACGCATAGCTCATCCTCATCGACTTCTTCTTGAGGACAGCCATATCCTCGTCTCCGATTCCAAAGACGAAGAGGTGTCCTTCTGGGTTCACCTTCACCTCATGATGGAAAGTGCACCACCTTGCCACCGTCAGATCAGGGTTCTGCACCCTAAGCCGACCAAGTACCCTCTCTTTTTCACCGGATCCGGGATCCAGAGCGAGGCCTTGGTCAGCTTAGGGAGCCTATCCACACTAACGACCGCCAGCGATGCCTCCTCCCACGGCTTGAGGTTTTTTGTGGCTTTTTTCAGCCACTCTAGCGTCCCGTCGTCATCGCATACCACTCTGATGATTTCACCGGAGTATGTCCACGACTTAAACGTGGGCGCTTTGCTATTGCTGCTGGAGGCGGAGAAGATGATCTTGTCCAGTTCCTCTAGCAATTGATTTTTGATGATTCTTTCCCGTTCTGCGGTAACCTTACCGTACGGGTTGGTCTCATCTATGATAGCAACCTTGAGGTGTCTCAAGGCGGCATCCGCAAAGGTTTTGGAAGGCGCGGCGACATTTCTGTCGCCGCGCGGCTTCTTCAGCCTTTTTGGAGTCCCCTCCGTGGAGGTGCTTAAGTGAGGGCGCTTTCCTGCAGGGGCAGCCGGTTCCATGCCTTTATTTAAAGCGGAGCTCTTGGCGCCGGCCGCAGGAAGTGCCTTTGCTGTTGGAGGTGGAGTGGGGGAAGAGGGGGGTGCATTTGTAGTTGCTGCCACCCCTGATTCCCTCGCTCTCTTCCTCCTTTTGGCCTCGGCGCCGCAAATGCGCTTTCGCCTAGGCCTTTGTGTTGCATCACGAGGTGATCTTCCATGTCCAGCCTCATTCTGTGCAGTATTTTGGGGTGGACATTTCTGTTCATCCCCAGCTACTGCTTTTGATTGAGGTGAGCACTTCTGTCCAGCCTCGAGATTTGTTTTTTGTTTTTGTAATTTTTTCATGTGTGTTCCCACGAGTAGCAAGGGAAGGGTTGGTCACCTCTGGCAGAGCCCCGCATTACCAGAGGAAGGCTAATTACAATGGGGTTCCGCCCGGTTCCCCAAGGGGATCGTTCGTGACCGCATATCACCATGCGGCCATTCAGCTGTCAGCACGATTCCTTACACCTTAGCTTGGGTAGGCTGGTCCACGGTGGCATGTTTCGCAAAGGCTTTTGGGGAGGTTTAGCTCCCCTCACCCTACTTATTTCTGCCACTGACCAAGGGACCCAGTCAGGACTCAGTCCCTTGGCCGTTCCCCTATCCGCCACCTGGGGACGCGCCCGATAGATAGCCCAATCCACGGGATGAACAATGGTAATAAAAATCAATATTTTTCATTATAATTCAACACATATCGCTTCCCGATCAACTGACACAGATCAAGGTGTAAATAGAATATCTTATACTACAAACCTAACTTATATAAACAAAATAAAACTCAACAGTGCAGTGAATATTGTCGTTGGAGGGAAAGAAATAATTTATTGAATATTTAAAAATTTTGTCGGCGTTACTTATGCGCATTATGCAGATTACTGTAGCTGCTAATGCCTCAAGAAAATATGATCAGGGATTTTGACGATGAATCTTTAAAAACGAATAAATAATGAAAATTTCCATAAGAGATTTGTTATCTGTCGTTTATTGTTAATTCCAATATAAATGAGATTGATAATTGTTAAGGGGCATCTACCAAATTCGACCTTGCACAAATATGCTTTGTATATTTTTTTGTTTCCCTACGTCCTCACGTTACGGTTCACATAACGAAAATTTTATTAGAAATATGAAATCTCCGCAACATGTAAGTAGCCAAGCGGTCCAAGCGGATTTTGGTTCACGTACTACTCTATAAGCTTCGTCAGTACTGAACTGGGAGACCGGCGAGCGTTGTATCAACAATGGAACGGCACGCGACTACCGAAGCAGAGAGACAATGTCAGTCATAGAAGGACAGAAAAGCGAGAGATGGATTTTTATCCGATATTTTAGTGGTAGCAACCGAATTTCAATAAGGAATTGTACGGTCATAAGTAATTTAACTAATTTGAGGATTCTGAGATTTTTATATAGTATTCATAAAGCTTCAAATTAGACTTCTAATCAATTAGTTTTTCCATTTAATCCATATTTAATTCTTTACAAGGGCTCAAACTTTGCTTAATATGTGTAATTACCTTATGATTCGTATTTTTTTCAACAAAATTTGGTTAGCATTTCAAAGTTTTTATTCGATGAGAACTCTAAGTTCAACATTAATACATGATATATTTTTTTCTTAATTTTCAATACATCCATTACCTCAAAATTCTTTGCAAAAAATACTTCGATATTTTGTCAAATAGCTGCCAATAGATTTCCCTTAAAATCAAAAAGAGTGATAGGTCAAAAAGTTTAATACAAAGAAATAGTAGCCTACTTTCAGTAGGATCGATGACCCAGCACTGTAGTGGAACGCGTTTGGTGCGATAATTACAGTCAAGTAGTGTCGAACATGGTCAGTACTTGGATGGGTGTCTATGCCAGGGAAGACCATTGTATAGGGCCCGTACAGCCTGCAGCGGACTAGCATATCACAGCTCGCAGGCAGTATACCAATGAGCACGAGGTATAATGTAGATATGCCGTCTTTCGGAGGAGACGTAAAACCGAGATCCCGAGTCCATGGATGTTGGGCTCGTTAAAGAACGCTACCACTGGTTGGAACACTAGTGGGTTTGCCAAAATATCCGGTGAGGGGAAGAGTGCTCCCGACGTTAAATACCAGAATTAAAAAAAATTACAAGAATCAAGAATTAAATAACACGACCATGACTGGCAGAACATTGAACATTTTTTAGTCGCTATATAACGATTCGGATAAACAAGAGCTAAATGTTATTGTCTTTAAATATTCAAAGAAGTAGGAAAAGTGTAGCAGGAACTGACAGTGTGTATGAGCTAGCAGCATATTGGTATCCTATGCTTCATTTTCTTGATGCATCAGTAACACCTGATGACCCCAAATGTAATTTACAAATACCACAAAATATGTCCATTGAAGGAGAAAACAAACAAAATGTAAGAATGCATTGTATATATCAAAATAGTTGTTAACAATAGGCCTATAAAATGTAGTTCCAGTATTTTGCATAATATTTTTTCAACATACCTTTATCATCACATATTTGATAATAGATTTATGACATAAAACTATGATAGTGTAATACCGGCCCAAAAATGTTTAACAATAAAATATTCCTCTTTTATACAAACAATAATCAATCAAATTATTATACATATTTACTGAGACATGGCAACATCTGTGGAATCACCCTAAATAAATAAATAAACTTTGATATTGTTTATGTTGGCATCAGATAATACGTCTGTTTACTCTTCTAGTATATTCATTATTCGGAGCCGAATGGTCGCCAAAAACCATTAATTTTGATTATTACCAACAAAATAGTTTAAATCATTTTAACAAAATCTCAATCACATCAACATCTAAGAACACAATGTCTCGTGAATAACAGAAATGAACTGAACTTATCCTGGAAATTCACTGTCAATGTAAACTAGCAGTTTAAGTACATTTTGTATAAACCAATCTGAATTTACATTGCACCAATAAGAAGCAATAGTTCGCTTGTGGGTAGGTCAAGACTTGAAATGATGAATGGCTTCTCATCCTCAAAGGGCCCTTGCCGCATACTGTTATTTCGACGTAAAACAGTGCAAATTGATTTTACTCACACTATAATTAGTTATGATGTAATGTAATGAGTTATGAGTCACAATAGACGTTATTGCTGCGGTACTCGGTTCTGAAAAAACTATTTACAAAAGCCAAATCAGTGTAATTGGCTATTAGATGCCGTAACACTTTAATCTAATTGAAAAAATCAGTTTTTCGGAAGCAAAAAAAACATCGTCCAACATCAATCAACATTTCAAAGACTTCGTGTGACAAAAAAAAAATGTCACTGCCTGTAGTTAAAGCTTAGAAAACATCCCCGAATTTTATATACCAATTAACATAGAACCCCTCTTGGATTCCGATCGAATTTGGGTGACATCCAAAGCGACCGCTGCTTTCATAAAAACCAGACTGTCAAGCCGAACCCCAACGAATTACAGATTAAAACTCGATTTTAAATTCAGATCGGCTTTTCAATCACAACGACCCACAAATTGATAAATTGAACAAGCATTGATTGCATTAATTTATGAACGAAAAATTAATTAACAATTTCAAATGGGTTCGAGAATAATAATCAATTTAATATTAATAGCAGCAGTAGTATTGCTGAATTAATTAAACAATAACTCTGTTATTGTTGTAATAATAAAGTGAAAACGTTGGACGTTGCAAAATAAATGGAACTTTCACAAAACAGTACAAAGACTGCTATGGACGCTGATATAGTTGTAAAGAAAACTTCATAGTTTATTAGAAAATAATTGATTGCACAAATTCAATAAAGCTAATCAAAAGAAAATGATCATTAATTCAAGAATAACAACATTTTGATATTTATAAAAGGAGCCAGCACCTCTGCGTCGCTGATAACATCGCTCTTAGTAGTTGACAAACTTATCTTGTCCCTTTAACAACAGAGGCACAAAAAAGACACAATCCGTGACTAAGTGTAGGAAAGCCAGGAGCATTATCAGTCTATGCTATAGTTGCAGCTATGGCTAACATCGTTATTTTCCAGAGACGTAGTTAGATTTAGTTTTACGTTCGATTGAATTCGTTTTAGCACAGGATAGTTTTCTGAAACCATAATTATCTGCAAGTGATAAACAGACAAAAAAAAATTGGATGAAGCGTGCTGGTGAAAGGACCAGCGTTTAAGAAAATTGTTAATCTGGTTATAAACGTCCTATTATCAGTATCTCCTCCTCAGATTTCTACGATTATCTCCATAAAACCAGAAGGAAGTCGCATCGAATTAGTTTGGAGTTTGGATTTTAATTGGCCCGGTTGGCTTCTCCACACTACAACCTATAATCTATATTCTTTTCACTACTAGCTGTGAAGTTGACAATTATTGCTTCTTCTAGTCAACAGAGGAGTTGAATTTCTCTATTAGTGGTTAATAATTTTTTCTATTATTAGCCTATAGAACTATACCCGTCTATTTTCCTTCGGAGCATCTTGCAAGTTTCATAATAAGTTTAACTGTTTATTTCTCAATGTCTGACAACACAGTAGCCTCATTAAATATTCGAATAGAAATTTATCCTTCACAGAGTGATCCTAAGAATTTTACAAGTAAATACTAAAATTCTAATGCAAAACAAGTAGGTGTCTGTATTGCTTATCCATACATCCCTGTTTCAGCTCAAAATACAATATGGTAATAAAACTGAACAATGCCAGATAAACGATAAATATTGCGGCAGTGGCGGAGATTACGATATTAGTTTATTCTGCTTATTTAATTAGATTCGGTCGACATTACAGTTGAAATAAAATTCATTCGTTCAGGCCTATCAACAAGTTACATTTTCATTTTTATTAAATTAAATTAATTGAAGAAAATATAGTTTAATTTTCATAATTCAAATTTATTGACAATGAATTAATGTATGTCAAGTAAAGTAACATACCATTTATAGGAAATATAAAATTCAATCTATAGTATCATCCTCTTCGCTGGCCATACAAGAATCATCCGAAGACTCGTCGAGAGAGATCACTATCGGTTCTATGGTTTGTTCTATGAGGTTATCTAAAACCCACATTTTCTCTTCCTCTTTAATTACATGATTCACAGCATCTCTCCAGTTCTCTTCAGTTATTGTTGTCAATGAGTACTTCATTAGTTCACGAACATCTTTCATTTTAAATGTTTTATTATGTCTAGCTACATCTAGATAACAGATTTGTCTTCCCTCCTGTCTGTATTTTCGGATATCTCGTAAATACTGTCGTCTCTAAATTATTTGCTCGATGTCGATTAGCACTGATTTGCGACTTTGCTTCTCCCAAGTAAAATTTAATTTGTGTAATATTTTCCACAAAGTTTTTCGCCCTATGTCAGGCAAATTCTCGTCCGCCTTTACCATTCTTAGAATTATGTCGAGGTTTGGGATCTCTTTTTCAAAATATAATTCGTGTACTTTTCGTCTTATTGTATTTTGCATATGTTCATCAAGGTCAAGTGGTTTTCTTCCAGTTGACTTTTTAGGTGGAGATATATTTCTCTCCCTTAGAAGCCTGTAAATAGTAGATTCACTAACTCCTGTCATATTGGAACATGTCGAAACTATATTTCTAACAGTAGCAGCCGGTATTTGATGTACAACAGCATCATGCACATTTAACACTACAGTCTTCGTTTGTAAGCTAAGCACGCTCTTACACTTCACTGGGGTGAAACTTGAAGACATTTTTCACAACACAGTTAATACTCATGGAACGTAAGCGACTCTGAGCAAAACAAATTATACAAATTTGGGCGAGACCAAGTTTCACCGTATATGCAAAATTTCTAAGTAGTCATTAGAACAATCCCTATAGTAGGACCCTATTGTAATGTTTCTTGGAAATTATCAAGTTGTTTTAACTAACCGAATTTAGATTCATATTACCTTCATATGTACATATCAGATCGGGTATTAAATTAAATAGTAAATAAATTCCTTAGATGAACGGTGACGTTTATGGTTTACTACCTGACTAGCATCTGTGACTTTTTCGCGTGCTGTCAGACAATAAGAAACAGAGTATAATTTTAATTTACATTTTATGACGTTATTTCATTATGGTTGGGTCCAGTGATGTTTGGAGTGGACGTTTTGAAAGTCCCACTATACTTTTTGTAAGCGGAGACATAAGTAGTGAAATAATAATTCAGCTACGAACCAACCTGTAGAAAATCTCTTTCAAATGGACTGTAGTAAAAATTCTATAACACCTCGTATTTTTATTTCGATAAATGCGGCTTTCTAAAATCGTTAACGTGATTAACAGAGTTTTTCTAATTTAGCTAAGGGTCGCTAACGAAAGAACAAAATTTTAAATTAGCCAATATAATATTACGTTCTATGTTCTAATAGAAGAAGTAAATAATTTTCTTTCAGCGAACAAACGACTTTTTATTAAGTGATAAATACGATCAAAACTCTAAACTGAATCCCTTTGCTTATAATAGTACTTTGAATGTATATCCTAAAACATAAGCCATAAAAAATACGTCAAACGTAAATTGAATTAACACATATTCTCGACGCTGTAAATATTTGAAGAAAAATTAGTCAGGTCTCATTTCCAGGAACATGCGGGTTAAATTTGAAGTTACGTGTCAGTGGCGCTACAAAGGAAACCGCTGGGGCTTTCTAAAATAAAACTAATGAAACAATTTTCATTCTACATGATTCTAAATTTAGAAGTTCATTATAAATGGCGTATGATAAGCATGGTAATGAAACTTGGCAAAAATGGCGTTATGAATTTTGAGAATAGATTACAAGTGATTTTGAGCATTTTTTGACGTTTTGATTATGTTAGGTTAGGTTAGCCGTCACCCTTATTGTGCATGGTTGCCAAGGATGTGGTTTGTGAAAAAAGTATATAATCATGGTATAATTTTTATATATTATAATCTTTTCAATTTTATAATTCTCTTAATGTTAATAAAATTGATTTAAAATAAGTAATTATCGAATATTTGTATCTGTATAAATATCACACTTAAAAAAAATGCTTATGAAATATTTGACCTATGATCGTAAGTTGAAGGAAATATTATGCAAATTGACAACCCTGTTGACAAATTTCGCGAAGCAGCCCGAACGGAGTCGACAAAAGACGATGGGCATTTAATGGGTATGTCCATCTCTCTCTCTTTTTACTGTTCTCTGTCAAACTTTCGCATCTGTTCTCTTTATAATCTGTGGTTATATCATTTATTAGAAAACTAAATAGGTAAATTAAAATGGAAGGCTCCCATAAAACAAACGTGATTTTTTGGCGTTATTATAGATAATGGTACAGCGCACTTGGCCGATTTTTATTCTTCTCCATCCAGAAAAATTATTATGTCCCCCCATACTGACACTTATAAAAACTTCGACAGCAAGACAATCAATAATAATATTTTGAAATTGACTGCAAAAAATTGTTATCAAACCTTCAAGGTCCAGTCGCAGTAGATTATTTTTGTAATAATTCGAATAAATATTATTTTCAATAGAGACAAATTTCTTGTATTGAGAATGTGATATAATTATCATATTATGATAAAAATACGATGTGGTGAAATGCACGTTTCAGGAGCGGTTTTTTAAAGAGAGTGCTTTTATTAATTTTGGAAATTTTAATAATACGCGTGTGTGTCGTGTGGAATACAGTAGAAAAAATTGACCTTTACCCTGACGTCATACCTACTAACCTCGCGAAATCAATCAATGAGTCAAAAATGGCTACAATTACTTTGTCGTGTGCGTAAATACGTTGACTGCTTGTTTATCTTGTTCAGCCACCGTCTAAGAAGTGAGGTTAAGCTGGAAATATACATTAGATGCAAAACAGAAAATTCTGTACTTATCGTGGAATAAAAATAATAAATTAGAGGTCTTGAAAAAAACCGATTTTATAGAATTTATCTGAATGCAAGTGATGGAACGATTTGGACAAAACTCGATGTACCAAAATAATGACAGTTGTCATAAGAGGTCAAAATAAATTCTTATGAATACAACCGATTAATCGCTTTTGGTGCTATCTCTTTTCAACATTTGGAAGTAATAATTAGAGTTACATATAAGAACGTATGTCATTGCTTGAAAGACAAGTGTAGGTATATTGTATGATGTGTTTTTACTGTCAGTAGAAAAGGATGAGGTATATAAAGTTTGTGTTTACTACTGTTCATTGTTAGTGACGTCAGGGTAAAGGTCAATTTTTTCTACTGTATATTGATTTGATTTGTTTCAAAATACTGTGCTAATCCGTTGAACAACGTCGTTGGCGCCTATTAACAATTATCAAATGTTAAATTGAATTTTTAAAGTTGATGATTCAGTCGAAAAATGGAATTAAGCCAAGACAATTTTCCCGTAATAATTTGTCAAAGAATGCCTTGCCGGATTTCTGTTGTCGGCAATGAAGCACCATATCAGTCGACAATTTCTTGTTGGTAAGGAAAATTTAATCGTAACCGATTAATCTTAGCGACAATCATGCTCCGACCACAGGCAGATCAGATTCGATCTAGTTTCCCATCCCCAAGGGGATAAACTGGGATAGATATCTATTGTTACTCAGTGATGCTCTTGAGGTAATAGGACGACAAAAGTATTTCAAGGCCAATAAACCTAGTGAGCAAGGCAATGCTGGTAGCTTACGAGGTGAACTGGCCTGACATAACAAAACAGTATGGTGAGATGAAAATTTAGAAACTCTAATGGCCGTATTCACCATCTTCCACTCTAATGATGATTCGGTAATTGTGATTAAATAAGTAATCATGATCAAGGCCCGTCTTTCCAAGTCTGAATAAGGTTGTAAATAGTATATATTCATCAAATAAGCACTAGATTCGTCTTTCCATTATTGAATCATTTATATCCGCAGAATATATATATATAGAATTATTCTACAGTTAAGGAGGTATAAGTTCAGAATAAAATTGTTCGGATTGTGAATAACAACCGACTGATGCCGATTAACTACGAATTGAGTTCTTCTCTTTTCAAAGTGTTGGCGATTCTAACCTAGTTTAAATAAAAACTGTCACATTTATTTTGAATTGGATATTTTCAATGATTTCGAGGAACTCGAAGATCAAAAGATAAGAGAAATTGTAAATTTTGTAAACCCAGATCGTCACCCATATACCGTTAGAGAACGTATTGACCACTTTGAAAGATGGGATGATAAAGAATTAGGAATAACAGGAACCCCTAAGTTTGGAATGTATGATGCTGGCTTTTTGCTTCTATATCTGTAGTATCTATATGGGCTTAACAGAAAATTTAATCCCTTAGAATAAGCTTATACGACTGTAGTTTGGTTTGAAAGATTAATTACTTTATTTGATATATTGTTCCGTTGGTGGTTATTTTTTGATTCCTTTAAGAGAAAGTATCCAAATTTTTGGATTAAAATGTTTTTTGTACCTACATGAAACCCGACTTCATAACTCGTATTATTTTCCAGTCAAACCTCCCTCACAGTATAGGAATAAATCTAATAATACACCATATACGAGTAGTATACACCATACAGTATTTTGGCTGTTTTTCTTCATCCATAGACAGAATGTAACCTCAATCCTTTTGTTATGAATATGCTATATATCTAACCTTTTTCAACATTTTGAAACAAATGGCTCCTACCTTGTATTTGAATATTTTCTGTACGTTCTTCGTGGTTGTTTTTATGGGAGCTAAATCATACTCTTAATATTTTAGTTAAATGATGTCAAGATCATGTTGTTTCAAAATATATTTAGAAAAATATTTTTCCATAGTTTAATTCATAGTTACACCCAGTATATTTTCCTTCGATCTGATAATTTAATATAGATTCTAAAACTTATTATTACCATCATTCATTTTTGATCGATAACATCAAATTCGAGGGCTATTGTGTTTTTTTTTCTTTTCTTTTTGGGCAGCGCTACTGATTTTTACGTTTATGTGTTTAGGTCAAAAGATAAACATAATTGGTGGGTTCGGAGCAGAACACAGTGGTACGCAATTATGTGAGCGTTTTTCGTTTTAACAGAACTGCTAATGATACTTGGAAACGTGCCCTGAGGTTTTCAAAAAATACATTCCGATCTCTCTCTCTTGTGTGCTGGACGATTACTAATTGGGAACCGGAAAGAATTGAACAAAATAGAATCTTTCTTTTCAATTTATTTTCTATGACGAAGTTACAAGAATTATTATAAACCAGAAAGCTTGATTTTTGAATATAATTCGATTATAAGTCGGTAGGAATTAGTTCGTGCTTCAATATTCCTTTTTGTTTTGTTTTTCGAACCTAAAAATTAGTAGCAGCTTCATATTTGCATGACATCCATTTATACCAGATTTCCTTAATTCATGTTTCAGAACTTCATCTCTCAATTCTCTGTACTAGAAATTGAATAACATTGTTAGTGACTCATGTTTAAATTCGTGAGAGCGACATTAACGTAACTTCACCATTATATGTGAGTTAAATACTATATTTTGTCTACCACTACTAATTAAATTTCTCCTTTTCCTTCCAATTTAGGAAGGGATTATAGGCTTTCATATATAATGTTTTCGACTTTTCTGGCAATAAATTTGGGGATACTAAGTATTTATTGTGCTTCTATTATTAACAATCATTTCAGTGTCTAATTCACTCTGCATAATATATATTTTCCAGTAAATTCAATTGAAATTCAGTAAAATAATTAAAATTTATGTAATCAGCTATAAATTGTTGGAAACTTCAATTTCTTGACATTTTGACAATATCGCTTGATATTTTATTTCCGTGATCCCATACTGTTATTTTGATTTAACAGTATTCAGAGGACAATTGCAAAGTTGTTGTTGACAGCCTCCCTCCGTTCAGATCTTTTCCCATCGATGAGAGATTCACCATCTTTAGCACCAGTATTTGAACTTGTTGTCGGAGTGGCCACATTACTATAAAATAGTTATCTTCATACATCATTTGAAACTGAATTTTCAATATCCACTACCGCAGAGGAGTTCCAACCTCCAAGTTCTTTTACCGAGGGTAGATTGCCACAAGCTACAAGCTTCAGTAGCCAAGGAAACGAGCGCCCTGTGTAGACCTAAGCATTTTCCAGTTTTATGATTGTTGCAATTTTCTTTGGAAAAGCTCCAACAGTATGAATGCCCAATGCTTGTTTTACACATTCACCATTCCTATAACCAATGATGTATCGTCATTTTCCAATTCTTTCCACACATTTGCCTGCACCTTCCAAGGGCGATTCTGGCCTTGTGTGTGGTTTTTTCAATGTGGGAGTTCCATGTGAGCTTTTGGTCAAATATCACCCCAAGGTATTGAACTTCTTTCGCAAATGGAATTTCCACTCCGTTAATTTGCGGCTTTTGTAGACCTTACAATTTTCTTTTTTTGTAAACGGTACCAGTGTAGTCTTGTGGGGGTTCACTGCCAGTTCTTCCTCCCTACACCAACCACTCACTATATCAAGCGCCCTTTGGGTGCGCTCTGATATTGTGTCTGGAAACCGTCCTCTTATGACGATAGCAATATCGTCCGCAAGTAATACTCTAATACGGTATACGATTTAAAATGACTAACCTTGAAAAGTCAATGTTGTCATAAACAGCAAGTTTCAACATTGTAATATTGGTCCATAACTGATTTTTCTCTTGTATAAGCCAATAATACATCTTCATTAACCACCTTCACATTCTTGCTTTTACGCCACTCTACAAAATTTTCATATCCTTTTTGATATCACTCTTTAGTTATTTTCGTCAGTAAATCAACATTCGCTGCACATGTTTCTACCAATATAAGAAAAGAAGAAATTCACAAAAAACTGACGTTGTTTATAATATTGTTGTGATATTGTTAAGCCATGACAACACGATGCTGGGATTTTTCTGTAGAATAACGAAATATGTGATTTGTTCTTTTCTCGGAATCTGAATGTAATCTTTCAGCGGGATTACGAAAATTCTTGAACGACACACAGCCGATACACAAATAACGGATTCAGTTGTTATGATCCTCGACTGCGCCTGGGATTACAATATTCAACCTAATCCGTTATTTGATACACGGCCTTGTAACGTTAATAAATATACATATAAACGGCTTTGTAGCGTGTTTTATAGCTTTGACTACATTTAATGAGGTCGGGGTAACAATTGTTACTGAACTGATATGGCCTGCCGTCTGCCGTTTTGGTATTTAATAACATCGTTTCAAAAGCTGAAAAATAAATATAATATATCTTGCTTTAAAAAAATCTTAAAATTATGCATTTCATAATTTTAATATACCTTTTTTTATAATGAAAAACATAATTTTAAATTATAAAATACATAATGGAAATTCAAGAATTAAAATTATTATTGTTGTGAAGTTGATAATAACGTCCATGGCCGCAGTTGAGCTACGAAAGCAAGTAAAAAGATTTCAAATTTGGTCAGTTGAGAGTAATAACGAAATACGGGTAAACGACAAACAACACGATTACAACGGTTTGTATGTGTGTATGTATGTGTGTGTTTTGGGGTGACATTCACTGAGACATAAAATATCTATTGTGCCCCATTACTTCTACTCAGTTTCTGAGGAGAGTCTCAGAAACCAGTAGTTCCTTTAGTCCTATTTCCCGGAGGAATTTTAGGATGTCTGCAGGCTTCAACTTAGGCAAATGTTCCTCTTCTATCCAGTAATCTCCTAGGTGCTGTGCTCTAGGATTCTGAAGTGCTGGGCAGTTGGAAAGTGTGTGGATGGAGGTTTTTTCTTCCATTCCACAAAATCTGCATTCTTCTTCCTCCACTATTTTGAGCTTCTTCAGGTGCCCATTCAGGCGACAATGTCCCGTTAGGATCCCTGTTAAAACTCTTAGCCCACTTTTACTTTGACTTATGCATTCTTTTGATCTCAACAGGTTGTAGTCACCCAGAAGAGTCTTTGATTGTATAAGCCCTACTAGATCTTTCCAATGGTCAGATCTTCTCTTTTTCTCGGCTTTACTTATTTCTTCCAATATTACATTGGGGCTGATTCCGCAAAAGGGTTTAGGGCCCCAGAAAGGTATTTCAGTCCCCTTCTTTGCTAGTTCATCTGCTATTTCATTTCCTTCTATTCCAGTGTGTCCTGGAATCCATAGTAAGGTGACTATGTTGTTCTCGCCTAGTTCATTGAGTTTGTCTGGGCATTCCCACACCATTTTGGAACTGATTACACAAGAGCTCAGTGCCTTAATGGCTGCTTGACTATCCGACATTATGATAATGTTTTGTCTTCTGTATCCTTTATCAATATTGAACTGGGCGCACTTTCTTATGGCGTGGATTTCCGCTTGAAAGATACTTGGGGTTTTTCCCTAGCTTTCAGAGTCTTTGGTTCCTGGCCCGAACACTCCTATCCCAGTTCCTTCTATTGCTTTTGAGCCGTCTGTGTACCATTGAATGGCATTCTTACAACGGTTTATAAACGCATGTATTTAATATTACTGTTTTTATTTTCGATATGTCGGAATCATGAACGACGAATAACGAGCAATAGAGTTCATAAATCCAGCTTAATTGTGTAACGAAATCGTAAAAATGTATTTTCCCTGCTGACATTAAAATATAAAACCATCAAGTCATTCCACCAAACTGAGGAGTTCACTAAAATATTAATGCAACTTTTCCCAAGTTTCCTTAATGGTTTTTCCATGTAAACAATATTGATAAATTCGAAATATACGTATCGGCAAAAATAATAACCCACATGCGGATTACTGTATATCAGCAGGAGCAACAACAATCAAAAGCGAATTAAAACTTGATGTAATAATCTATCAATTTTAGACGCGTATCATGAATCCTTCAAGCTTGAAAATAAATGCCTGTTATTTGGCCAACAGATCGATAACCATAAATAAAACGCTGATAATGTCGATGAGAAATATAAAACCGTATTTGTTTGGTGGGATATAAAACATTCATTTGTTGAAAAAAAAAACTTTGATTATTAATTCCAAATGTAAAATTTACAATTTAATTCCAGTAAATTTGCTTTTGTCATTTGTATACGCTTATTTTTTACATTTAATATAATAAGGATAGGAAGCTACAGTCTACAGTCTACAGTCTACAGTCTACAGTCTACAGTCTACAGTCTTAACACTTATTAAATAGACAGAATATTTAGCTCTGTTTGGAGTTGCTCAGGGTTCTAATCTGGGTCCTTTGATATTCAACACATTCATTAATGATGTTTTGAATGTATTGTTATAATGATATGAAGATATTTCGTGAAATTGTCGATAATGATGATTGTTGCATATTACAAAGTAGCTACTTGTCATTTCATATTGTCTCATGTCTGATCTACGAGGGTTGTTTTTTTTCAACCTCCGATGGGCTATAAAGAAAAGACGGGTGATTATAGAAAAAAGATTTTGTTATCAGATGTAATGTACAATGCAGGTTACTTCTCTATATAATCACCTTGACGATTGAGACATTCATCATATCTGTGAACAAGCTTTGCAATACCCTCCTCATAAAATGTTGCCGCTAATGATTGGGAGTGAGTTGTGACAGTGTTTTTGAGTTCCAAGTCATTTGCCACTGGTTCAGTTCGGGAAAAAGATTAAAGTCACTTGGCGCTAGGTCGGGATGTGGGTGTTCAAAAATGTCCCATTTAAATTTCTGCAGGAGCCGGTGACTTGCGCGCTGTGAGGAAAGAGATTGTTAAGGAGCAGAACAATTCCAGAAGTCAGCATGCCTCCTCGTTTGTTTTGAATAGCTCTTCGTAAGCGTCGCGAAGTTTCACAATAATAATCATTATTGTTATACACTCGACTCATTCTGCGATGAATTTTCTCTGCACTGTTACCTTTTGCTTGCAAGAAACGAATAACATTTCATTTACCCGTGGTGGAAGAATCAACAGTGACAGCCATGTTTACCTGACTGCAGCTCAACAGAAAATGGCGTGCTGGTCTCGCTTGTGACATAATGTATTGACTTTTAAAAATCTGTTAGCATCAAACACGAACAAAAAGCCGCTATATGAATATATCAAAAGTTTCCAGACCTGTATTCAGAAGCGAGGCTATCGGCCAACCAACTACAAACAATTTAGAAACAACAAATATGTTCGGCAAAAAATTCCAATCAGCTTTTACTTTAGATGATATGCCGGATATATTTCCCATCAAGTTAACTCGAAATCAAAGCGATTTATGTGAAATTTTGCCTTACGAAGAACGTCTAAGATTGATAAATTGTTCGTCTTTCGGGGATAGATGGCTTCGCGGCGAATTAATAATAGTCTACAGAGCTTTAAATAGTAATATTTTTCCTCTGAATACCAGGTTTTGTGGACGTCGCTTCAAATAAAAAAAAACAATTTCGTACCAAAACCGCAAAGGTTTTTTATCAAATGAGTGTTTGACATTTGGACCATCTCCCATAGAACATTGTTAACGCTTTAACAGTAAACTTTTTGTGAAACAAAAATTATGATGCCTACAAATTAACTGCGCTAGACTGTGTTGGATGTTGATTTTGTTTCACTTAATTTATTTAAAATTATCGGTCAATTTTATATTCTACTCGAGCTATGAAGGTCTCTGACCCAGGCTCGTTTAAACTTTTATAATAATAATAATGACAGGCGGAGTAGGTCGACATCATCACACCTCAAACAACCTTATATCGACAAAGAAGCATCAAATAAGTGGCTCTCTGATGGAGCAGAAGGATTTATGATGACAATTCAAGACCAAGTAATTAATACCAATAATTACAAGTAATTTGTCATAAGAGATCTAAACATCGTGTAGGACAAGTGCAGAAGGTGTCAACAAACAACAGAGACTATACAACACATTACGTCGGGATGTTCAGCCATAGCTAACATTGATAACCTACGGAGGCACAATCAACTTTGCAACATCATCCATCAGAAGTTGGCCGGAAAATTTGAATTAGTTAACACCTACACCCCTTATTACAAGTACCATCCGCATTCGGTTCTAGAGAATGCTGATTTTTGACTATACTAGGATAGGTAAATTATCACCGATAGACGGGTGACGAATAACCGGCCTGATATTGTAGTTGTGGATAAAGAAGCCAACTCGGTTCTTCTAGTGGATGCTACATTTGTCAGACGCTAGGGATAGGAGAACATTACCAGCAAGGGCTGAGCAAGTGTATACGTGAGATGATGATAATAATAACGATAATATTGGTAATTATGTCAGAAGCTACATCTTCAAATAATTTATACTATTCACTTACTTGTTCTATATTTCCATATATGCGACCATAATATGGAATCCCTTATTATTATTCGCCTATCAATAGTATTGAATCTGTACAACGCCGATTTTTAAAATTATTATGTTTCAAAATTGACAGGGTATTTCCAAGTATCGGTACATCTTATAATCATTCCAAACTACGACATTCTTTCAATAATTTTTAAGAGAATGTTTCTGTTATAGAGGATTTTATTACATCTTCCAAGGATACAGGATAAATATATTACAATCAGTCATTTTTATCACTATGAATTGACAGTCTCAAGATTGATTTTGTGAAAATTCAATGAAAATAGCTTAAAATATGGCATCTCAAATAAAAAAAATATCTATATACGCGCAATGAATTACTTCACGTACCCAATGATCCGTAGTTTAGGCTTAACTATATATATTCTCCTCCATATAAAACTCTCTTAACCATACCGCGCTCCGTTCGAAATTGCCTTTGCCTAGTCATGCGTTTCGTTTCAGTTTGTAGAGAATTTTAAAGGCAGTTTCGTCGGCTCCTAACCACTTCCGTCACTGGCAGAGAGACTCTGTTATTAATCGATTAAACGAAAAACGAGGGACAGCTGATGTTGGTGTCGTTCTCTCGAAAAGGAATCACAGACGAGCGCTATTTGTACATCAATCATCTTATTAGTGCTTGATTGTATCGTATCGGGGCTTTGATTAGATTTAGATTGTACGTTTTAAGTATGGAATTTCCATATGTGGCTATGGTTCTCTCTATTCGCACACACGTATATGGTGCGTTGGAACAAATTGAATCCGTCAATCGCATCTGTACATGAATAAACAGGTTTTACTTCAATATTTTTGTATAATTACAACATTTAAAAGCATTCAATTAATGAAAGTAACGAGTCTATTCGATTGTTGCACTGTACTCTTATCTTTCAGTCCCCTGCTGTATAAATCAATTAAACGGACGCTTTGTATAATTCCATTTTTCGCAGGTGACCTTTATCCAGTCTAGTGCAAACGCGAGATTTGAAATTAATAATGTCTCCGTTCCCCTCTACTACCAAATAAAATTTTAGACGAGCAGGAAGCGACAATTCCGTTTCATTTCGCTTCAATTAGCGCTTACAAACAACAGGTGGAATTAATAACAATATTATTATATACCGTCAAGTTGGATTTCTTCCAGCTCCACCTCATAATTAATTTTTTCCACTACTAGCTTTGAAGTTGACAATTATTGCTCCTTCTAGTCAACTGAGAAGTTGAATTTCTCTATTAGTGGTTAATAATTTTCTATTATTAACCTAGATCAATAATGGACAAATTCAAATATTTTGAGAATTCAGGTAGGTATAGTAAACTTGTGCAACATAATTTTGTATAGCCAGGAGATTGTTTTCAACATATTTGCTGTTCGAAATTACCTATCAAGATAAGCCTGCAAAAAATGTTCGGTAACACAGGAAACACTTTTGACAAAACAGGCTCTCACGGTGCCTCCATAGACTTTCTGCATCCCAAAAATTGATGCCTTAAGGAAAGAAAAAACCCGTCATTCACTATTTCATGCGGAAATGGAATTACGCCAAAATAACGTTATTATACTTACGGATCAAAATGTGATAATGGAACTGATTCAGCTATTGTCGTGAATACCGGTGTTTATCAATGGGCCCACAACTCCTGTCCAGTGTTCACAGCTAAACTGTACGCTATTTGGCAAGCTCTTTTGTATTTTCAATGTCTAATTATTATGTACTTTGTGTGCTCGGACTCCCTTAGTGATATTAGTCAACGCATATTGGAATTAAATACGTATCTGGCAACAATAAATAAAATATGGAAATTATTATGGATTCCGGGATATTCCTGGAAATGAGAAAGCCGAGTCTGCTGCAAAACTAGCTACGGAAAGCCCTGTGTATAACCCTGGTAAAACATATACCTTATAGTAACTTGAAAAGCAGGTGATTATTTGCAGATTGAGAATTGGCCATGCTCATCTGACTCATTCTCATCTTCAGGCCCCGATGCTTCCATTGTAAGCAAGGTCTCCTTACGGAACATATTTTCAGCTGACAATATTTTCAAGGCCATCGAAAGCTTTGTGGAGCAGAGCCTACATTTCTAAATGCAATATATAGTAGAGAAAGTATGTCCACATAACTAGTCGTATTTAGATATGGCGGCTGCAGCTAACGATCTTAGCAATCAATGCTATAATATAATAAAATAATATAATTTTTTCGAGAAAAACAATATAATCGGGCACGTTTTGATTTTGTATTACTTCACGTTTTATAAACTTCTATTAAAATTCTTTTAGGTAAGCCACATATAACAAAGACAATAAACAAAATGCCATAAAAACGAACAATGGGAGAATTATTAAATTCTTTGTTTATTGGTACCAGTAAAATGGATTCTTTCAAGAAAGAGCAATCAATAGAAGTATGGTTATTATTAATTTTAATAACGCTTGAAGTATTTTTCGATAAAATCTTATAATGGCTCTTATTAAAAAATTTAATTGGTAAAGAAGATAAATGTGGTGTTTTTATAATGTAAAATTTAGAAGTACAAACAGAACTAAAGGTTAATTGTATGGAAAACAAACTGTGCGTGGTGAATATGAAATATGAAAGTTATAAATTCATAACAATGGAAGTACCTATAATAGTACTTTTTTATACAAAAATTATCGCTAAATAACAAAACAATGAAGTAAACATAAGGTCCTTTTCAGTTTTTCTGATTAAAACTTCTCTAATACAGTTAGGGACAGTTGTACTGGCGTATTTTATCAATGCTGCGAAAAAATCACAACCTGTACACTGCGCCTTGAAATAACAATATACCTAGACTGGTATTTCGCAAATTAGAAAAGCTAAGGTTTGACTTGAAGAAAGTGAATTTGCTCGATTATCCACTCCAACTATTTAGTGGCTTACTGCATGTAGAATTCTAGTCTTATTTCACCAAAAATATCCATCTTTTCAACCAACCTGCTTAGTTCATTTGGCAAATGATCTTTCAGATCCGAGAAACACCGTCAAACATAGCATTAATTCAGATCAGAGATAACTTTAGATGGACATCTGACCCGTGGCGCTTCCTACTGCAAATTAATTTTACGAGTGGCACCACCTTGAGAGTCGGAAAAGTAAGCTCTAACACCTTTTACATGGCTGTTATCTTCGCTAACAGCCGAAAAAGAAGATTCCTGCAATTTATCAGTCTTTGACGGCATATTAAAAATAACTGTAATTTTAAATTTATTTCAAAATGGCATTTTCAGTCCATTTTTTAATACTCAATTTATAGCGAGAAGAGACACCCACTCCACAGCTTGAAGGTGTTCGTCCAAAATCAATTGATCCTTGTCAATTAGACGCTAGATATCTTCCTTCGTTCAATCCCAATCAGTACCTACCTGTTTTCTTGGATCGAGAGTTTCATGAATCTGAAAAAGATTGTTATTTTGCTACTTTGTGTGGTCTGGCGAACCTCTGCAACTATAGAGATATCGAAAGTTATAAGTGAACATGTTAATGAAGAATTTATTCTTGATTACAACAGACAAAGTGTGAAAAAGCAGAGAAACGGAGATGTGCTAGACGTTTTTTTGCAAAGCTAAAGTTTTTACGATGGG
>CAJUYI010003306.1:10424-24204 GCA_910591695.1 Galerucella pusilla | reverse complement strand
AGCCGCTGGACTAAAAATTCTAGGACCCAGTGACACCTACGGCCTAAAGACTTCGACAGGCTAAGAATTTTTCAATATATCCGCATTTATTTTTTATAAAATAGCGTATTTGCAACCATTTATATTATTAATTTGTACAAACTAATTATAGAATCTCTATTGGAAAAGCCGCAACAGACATGGCATTTCAATAATATGAACGTCCGAACAAAAATGATCGTCACGGTGAAATTATTCCAATATGAATACCTCATTCTGTTATCCCCAAATGTTTCATATAACCGCAATAAAATTTCAAACCCCTCTAATTATCATTTACTCCGAAACTATTCAAATTTCGCCCATAAGTTTGGTCAGGGAGCGTAAGCAAATTTAGTACGATACAAATTAAATATAAACCTAGTATATGCTATAAGGCAGATGATGAGGAGATTGAAGACAAGATTATACCGATTTTGAAGTATTTAATGTTACGTACAGTGTAGCATAAGTTAAATAAGGTCTCTAATTGGTAGAATATGATGAACTGGAATTTCTAATATGCTTTTAGTTGCAGAAATAGACATCAGGTTCGGTAACATTCGCGATCCTCGGAATTTAGCAGCCATTTTTCTTATTAGAAAGCCCTATTGCTATAGCAAGCGACAAACGTAATGGCGAGCCCGCCCACATGCGCAAAAACTTCGGAAAATTGCTTCTTATTATTCATATTGTCACTTTGAAGCGTCGAAATTGCATAAGTCTGTCTTATTCATCTTACGGATTTTATTTGGAAGTTATGATTAAACCATTGATTAAACAATTAATCAATGATTAAAGGCAATAAAAGAAAACAAAAGCGGTGAATATGTCTTTGTTGAATCGTATGACCCGCATGATAAGACTGCATTTGACTATAATAGGTATATTATTAACATATTATAATTAATCACAAAATAATTAAATACTGATGAAGTTGATATAATTTCGCATGTTAGAGTTAACAAGTATTTTATTTTTGTGTAGATGCGTGTGGCGACCTCGTTGGCCCTAATGACATTCGAATATCTGTTATTAATATACGACGTTTTATCACCCTTCGGGTTTTGCTTGTTTTCACTAACCATTCTGATGTAACACGGGAATGATTTATGTTTTAGGTGCGGTTGTATTGCTATGACCGCAAAACAAAAACGACATTTATATGCGAAAATGTCAGTTTTGGAAAATGATCCTTTTAAATGAGGAGAAACAATAAATTCTTTGTTTAATTTCATTTTGTTGATAATGGAGGGTGAATTAAATATTTTAACTGTCCAAAAATTTGGTTATAGTATCACTGACACAAATTATTATTATACCAAAAGTTATTCGGGGTTAAAGGTCAAAATTTGAGGGTTTTTTTGGATTTTTTCGAAAAAGTACTTCAGACCAAAGTTGTTGATCTTGAAATTATCTACAAAAATGGTCCTTATGATAACCATTTCTGAGACATCACGAATGTAATTGTCTTTGGAAGCAGGTCAACCTCGGTACTTTTTTGACATAGTTGTATAATGTACAAAGCCATTTAGATAACTTTTAATAAAATGGAAAACGAGAGATCGGTATCCCAGTAAACTTGTCGTGTTTGCTACATTCTCAGGAGGGTTGCCGGATGAGACCGACGCCCCTTTCGGCACCCCTTTAAAGCTCGCCCCTAGCCCTTCGTTTCGTTTGTTACGCTAGACTGCTGGAATTCCTAATATTCCAGCTATAGAGAAGGACTAAGGGGGAGAAAACATCAAATATACGATGCTAATTACAAGACACCAAATATTTTTCAAGAAGGGAAAAGGAATGAAAAGCTCTCTAGCATATTTATCAACGTTTGTTTTAGAAATCGCTCTGTATATTGTAGATTGATTTTGGCTACTACTTTATTTAAGTTATTGAAGTTATATTGAAGTTAATGAGATAATAGATGAAATTAAGAAAGCAAATGAATTTAATAAGTTAATAAATCAAGTTAAGGAATGTACTTAAAGTTAATCAAGAAAGGTAAGTGGGCGCCACCCTGAATAATATTAGTCGACTTGCTTTTCACCTCACAACGCTCTATCAACAAACCTGGAAATGCTGGAAGGGAAGGAATATGAACAACGTTGTTAAATGTACAAGTTGTATAATGAATTTAAAACTAATCACAGTGAATTAATTTTGTTTACGTTGTTTGTTGTTATACGTTGGTTTTACTTTCCTTATTTTCTTCGGACAGGTCCTAGGTGTCTGATGTTAATCTACCTCATAGAAACTACTTCGTCCGGAATGTCACGTACAAATTGGCAGGTGCAAATTGGCAGGTACAAAGTGACAGGTACAAATTGGCAGGTACAAAGTGCTAGGAAAGATTCAGTGTATCATCAATAGTTACATTTATTTTTATGTAAAATCATTGACTAAAAAATAGCAAAGATACGCAACGCATACGAGCTAAACGTGTCCTCCTATGGCTACGACATGTAGATGGCAGCACCTTTGAATATGGCTTTGAGATTTCAGTCGCTTCGATATCTCCGCTGAACAACTCCTAAACGGGTAGGCCGATTTAGATGAAATTGTATTATAACAATTAAGATAGACATAACACAATATAGCCGATATATGAAAAGCAATGTTCATGAGATATTATATGTTGACTCAACAGGACAACGTCTGTCGGGTCCCCTATTTTTAAATAAAAATAGCCAAAATTGGTATAATATGGTAAGACAAGACAGGAGAACGTCTGTCGGGACCGCTAGTTTAACTAAACAACCACTCTGTTGAAGACAATTTCAATATTTCAATTACTCAATTAAAAAATGTTAATCCTGCGTGTGTGCCTATATTCACCAAATTCCACAAAACATTGGAAAAAAAAAATTTTCACGAACAATAATTTGTACGAAGATAGAATGAAGCCATATTAGAGAGTTATTGGAAACACGAATTTACTGCCTTGCAGTAATTGTGATGACCTTGAAAAAATAGTGCTCGACCTTAACAGACTTGAAATTTGGAGTTATTGAAACATGAAACTCTATAATGACATTATATTAAGATAGGTGTCACATATGACACAGATCACCTACAAATTGTGACATATAAATATGAAACATGAAATAAAGTCGGGATAGTGCACTGCAGTAATCGCGCACAAATAAGGACAAGCAGTAACCTTAATAATGTTTCCTTTATTCAAAACATCAAATGCGCATGCGTATATGTCACTATAAGGACAGCACTATTACTGCTTGACCTTATAAAAGTTCCAATAACTCTCCAATATTTAGGTTTCTAGGCTTTAAAATGGATTCCCATTTATGGAGTTTTTTGAACTCACAATAGGAAGAAATAGTTATTTATGATACGAGTGCGTGAAGTTATATTTTTGCGCACGAGTTGCGAGGCACGATCGTGGCGAGTGCCTCTTTCGCAACGAGTGCGCAAAAGTACTTCCCGCACAAGTGTCATACAAAACTTTAACTACGACCACATGTAGAAAAAATTAAAAAAATGTGCTCCGAAGGGGTTGAAATATTTGAAAATAAATTTTCTATAAACAAATATATACACAACGAATTCTAGTTTCAGTTGGTATGCAATCCGAAGAAAAGCATTCTTCTCGAGATTCTTCTATTCAAAATAGGTGTAATTAAAATTTCAAATATAACAGAAAATATTTTTCACTATGTCTGACACGTCTGTCAAATTTACTGACAGCACAAAAGTTTATACAACAAACGACTAAATTCAAGGCAACTCGATGATTACGTAGCGAAAAAAGAATGTTAAAATTAAAACCCCATTTAAAAAGCATTGGTCATTTACTTACGCTTTTGGGTGTAATAATGAAAGTCCCATATAAAAATCGTTGTTGATTTACGCACGCTTTTCAACGTATGTATAATTTATTATTTCACACATTCATTTTGATTCGTGAATGACTAATTTTGAAGGTGGTCGTAGATAAAATATTTTATTTGGACTTTGATAATATCGACACTTTTCTATGTGGTTTATTTTATTTATTTTTTTTGCTAGAATTTGTTTCTTGTTTGGCCGTTTCCCATTTTAAATGCCGAAACATTTTCATTTTAATGAATAAGCTTAAGATAAAATCTTTGTGATAAGCACAAGATGGATTCTCAAGTATTTCACCCCTATCAACCGAGTTTTGCAGATAATGCCTGATATTCTTTGAAACATCAGGGGCAGCTTTGTATTGGTCAAATGCAACATTGAAACTTACCAACAAATTACGTACTATATTGATACATTTTTCAGAAGGTGTTTTAAGAAAAGTTAGGTACCGTGTTTCCTGCACAACCGTAATCTTTGAAAAAAACCAATAATTCATTACGGCTTATTGGTCCGTCTTCTTTTTGATATTTAGATGCGCAAAAATTACACCCAAATTTCTGATAAACCTTATGCACTAAATAACCGGCTACATAAGCATTAGAACATTCTTCTAATGTAGATGTGGAATCTAAAATAACTAATGTCTTTGTTCAACCTGTCGTTGTTTGAACAATCCAAATAAACACATTGGTGATGTGACGTACTCATTGTCTACTGTGGCTAATACAACAAATCTTACGAAAAAATATTCAAAAAACCTATAAACCAATATATGATAAGTACGTGGAATAAAACACGTTATAACAGACGGTACTCCCAAAAATAATTTAAATCTGGACTACACTGGCACGGAGTCGAAATTACTCTCAAAGCGACTGAAGAGTTTCCAGATTGTAGTTGATATTTCTTCCGTCGGCCTGGCGTACTAGTACAGCCGGCTAGTTTGTGGACGGTGCGGTGCGAGAAGTAAGATGAGTGAGACAACAGTGCGCGATAGACATATTCACGCCTTTTAACATAGCCTTTGCGTATCTTTCCTATTTTTTAGTCAATGGTAAAATTCAGGATATCTGCAGTAATTCGTTTTACAATTGTTTAAGAAGACTTCAACTATATACATGTGAACCTTTTATCAACTATATAAGAAAAACTAGAAAAACTATACCAACGAACAAGATAAAAAAACCAATATCGCTTATGTGTGTATCTGGCGCTTATCACTAGGAGGAAAAAATATAAAATCATGAATGAGAAATGAAAAGCATATACGTAAATGCAACTCACCATTCACATTGAATGCACTTAAAAAAAATTAGTTTGAGGTATATCTCTCACAAGAAATTAAAATTAACCTTATCGGTTCATGGCTATTAAATTGAACCATGCTTTCCTGTTCACATGCTCCGCTTCGAGAAAGAATTTACATACTGTTAGTGTGTTCTTAATTTCTCTCTCTATAGGAAATTCAATAAGAAGCAACAACTACTTCCCTGGCCGTGTGCCACGACAGATATTGAATTGCACTTCTATTGGGATATCTTTTCGATATAACTAACCATTCCAGTTGGTATTTTGAATGGACAATTTCATTTGTAGACCGGTTTCGACGTATTTGCGCCTCGTCAGTACAAGGTAGATAACAAAAATGAAAAAACCAGCAAAATGTAAATTTGGGCACACTAGATGCATTCAAAATTGCTGTGCAAAGTTAAACAGACGTTCAATGCATACCCTAATCGTCCCAACTTCTGGGGGTGTTTTAATCACACTTGTAAATTCAAATATCCGGTTTGATAAGCTTGAGAATCTCCATATGGAAACTCTTCAAAACGCACTCGAAACTGAATCAAACACTTCACACTGTACGTAAATGACATTCAGTTCATTCATTACCTCCACTATAATTATATTCACAAATTCGTTGAAAAAGTAAAAATCGTACGTTTCGAGACCCTAGATCAATTATGTAGGCAGACCACCGTTGATTATCCGTATAAGCAGGACTGGATTTGTATGTAAATTCATGCAGGAAGGCAGGATACATTTTGTTTATACAAGACCTGAATAAATGTAACATTTTCAACGTTCACTAATGAAGTACTAGCAATAATATTTTATTGGCCACTATATTGCCTTGATTTGGCAATGAATGACAAAAAAAGGTAGAACGTGTCGTGGGACACACGGTAGGAACTTTGACTCCTTTTAAGCAAAAATTATGTAATACATCTGACGTTATAGATAAACAATTTGCATATTCCTCGGTGGTCGAGTAGTAAGCAAACCAGACTCTTACGTGGTAGATCCGGGTTCGATTCCCCGTGAAGAAGTTTTTTTTTTATTGTTAATTCTATTTTCAAATAATTATTCTGCTTGATATTAATAACGACAACATGTAGACGTTTGAAATAGTTAGCAGAATATTCATTATTATAGATAATGGTACGGTACCCTTCATGAGGGAGTCCGACTGGCAACATCCACTTATCACAGCATCGTATATTTGAAAAGGGAAACCGTAGCATTATACAAATTGGACATTCAAGAACTGTACGTTTACCACAAAAAAATTAGTGGAAACATAAAATTGAATTGTTAAATTTTTAATTTGAAGTTATATTACAGTTTATAGAAATTTTTATTTCCTAGATTTTTTTTTAAGTGGGTCGTAGAAAAAATATGCTGTTCGACTCGTGTGGATTGTCCATATCGCACTAGTTGCACACTATTGCACAACTACTATTTTTATCAAAATATGCCCTTTTACATTTAAAAACAACCTGCCAAATGTCAAATCAATTTATCCATCCATTTTAAAGTTATAGAAATAAAACATTCAAGTTTTCAAAATTTCAACACCCTGTATTTCGAAAAGTGAAAGTGTTAGACCCCTTAATCCTCATACCATTTTGTCCAATTTTACGAGAGGAATCTACATGCAAACGTTGTAATTACCCTTAACGTTCGAGATGCTTATACCATTTTTTGCGCGATCGTATTGAAATAAATACCGAATAAAATAATTTAAATTATTATTATTATTATTTATTATTAACTTTATTGTATTTAAAGAATATTACAATTCTTATTACAAGAGGTTCGGATTCATTACAAATATGTTTGAAACAAAAAATAAGGTTAAAACATTAAATAACAATAGGTAGGTATCTACATGATGTTCTATGAGAATTGAGTACCATAATATGTATAAAATCTATTCATCTAACGCAAAGGCTCTTAATTTTAATATATTTAGTATGTACTGGACGAAGTTTGTCTGCCTGGTGAAATCATCTGTGTCCAGAATAGCAACCAATTCGTCGAGTGTTTTTAAACTCAGAAACATATGATTTTCTCTGAGTCCATTATATAGAGGACATTCTACTAATAAATGCATCAAAGTTTCCTTTTCACCCATATTACAGAGACTACACGTCACAGTCATATCTACGTGGTATTTTATGCCTCTGTAATAAATTTTTAAATGATTTAAACTACATAGTCTGATTTGACATATTATTCTAGTTATATATATTGGACATAATCTATGCAAGTAAGTTCTGGTTTCAGAGAAAAACAGATGTTTATATAATAAAGGAAAAGATGAAAGCGCTGTTCTATGCTCGTCATCACTCACTAACTTATTTTTGAATAATTCCAATATATTATTGAGATAACTTTTAGAATTATTTTGCAAAAATTCTGGCCACAGATGACCACCGTCGGCGAAGTCAAAATATTGCTTTACTTGACCCAGGAAATTGTATCTGGCATCATGATGATTGATGTGTTTAATTTTAAATCCATGGTCCTAATTTTATTTATCCACAACAACGCAGATTTAAATATTAAATAACTCAATGCAACTGAATTTGTTTCTAGCCTAACCATATAACTGGGAGTACATAAAGGAAGACATAGTACCTTTTTAAAAAACTTGACTTATACTTGCTCGAGCAAATCAGCGTAACGTAATCCCCAAATTCCAATACTATATGATAAAGAGGACAGAATTAAAATAACTTAAATTTCTTCGAAATGAACGAAATGTCAAAAGAGACATTCATACTTCTCGATCAGTTTAAAATATATTTTGCATTTTGGTGAAATTGTTTTTATGCTATTTATCACTTTTCGACGTCTGAACGGTAAGTAAATCACTTACCGACGTGTTAAACTTAGAAACCAGTAAACACAACCTACCGTCCTGACAACCGATGCTGTAAATAAACAAAAAAGATCAATCGCGCAAAAAAAAAATGGAAATAATAGTAAAAATTCATCCGAACAAATTCAAGTAGATCACCAGCACTGCCAATACCAGCTTTGCATAGAATTTTAATATAGCATCGGTGGTTCAGTGGTAGATTGCTCGCCTTCCACGCGGGCGGCCCGGGTTCGATTCCCGGCCGAAGCATATCGTCTCGTAAACGAGAGAGAGAGACTCAGGAGAGAGCACACGCACGCAAGCAAGGCACATAACAAAGCAACGTAACATAACGTAACGTCACGTAACTGTCAGATCTTTTGCGTCGCGACCCCCGGTCGCTCAAACATAACCTGTCGTAAAGAACTGAAGTTCCAAAAACTGTAATTATTGGATGTTCTAGCTCTTTTAGTGAAGACACCAGCCTATTCTTCTATTAGGAGTAATTTTATTCAAAATTTTGGAGGCTAGGATATTAATTATTCTCTAAAAAAATGATATGTCAATATTTCATCACCATTCAGAGTTTTCGTCAATTATTAAGGGTGAATTAATTTAATATGTATGTACATTATTAAATTAACATCACTTCAGTCCAAAGGGACGTCACCAAATAATTAAGTAACTTCGTTTGATGGATTAATTGTTATCTTCTTCTCTCTCCCGTAGTAATTTACACGGAAAACTCTATTTTCCGAAGTGATTACTTTTTGTAAAATGATGTGTGTTTATGTGTTTGTCAAAAGCTTGTCTTAACTTTAATGAATGTAATCATTCTTTGATATTACAGAGAGGGGTAGTAATTTCTAAAAAAAAAACGCCGTTTGGTATACGTTTATTCGAATAAGCATAATAACAATCATTTAGAATTACTGAAATGATAATATACGCAGAATTAGAAGCAAGTGACGTCACGGTTTTGTAAACAACCTTCAAATCTTTGTATATCGTTCGAATTTCCATTGTTTTTGCTGGTCTTAGTTGGTCTACCAACGACAAAGGAAGTTTCTGCCATGGAACGATTAGCAAATCTTGATTTGATTTGGAAAAAAAAATTGTTCCCTGGACAGTATACTTCTATCTCAGTCAAATCACCAATGACAAATGCTGCTCCTCCTCTGGTTGTCCACATCTTACCTGGGAGATTATGAAACTCCTCCAAGAAGTGGAACCTACTAGCTTTTAGGATATGCCTCAGGAACTAGGTTCGAGAGAGAGAGAGAGAGAGAGAGAGAGAGAGTTGTGTTTCTAAGTTTGTGTGGTTGTGTCCAGGCATTCGATTTATTTTTCATGGTTATATTGGACCAAACAACGTCTGTAATGTCAACTCCTCCTTGAGATATTATCTTGATATTTTATAAGGCTTTGCTTTAGTAGATGGGGTGGTAGGATTATAAATTGTAGTAGGGTGTTTAGTGGTTGGAAGGGCGACAGACGCTACAAATTACTTAAGAACAGATTCAGTCTAGTAAGTATATCCAAATTTGAATATCGTATTTGTTAAATGGAACAAAAATATAAATTCCAAGTTGTTGGGGAAATTAATATTCTTTAAAAGCCTACTTTTCTCCAATAATAATGGAAAATACGCCCTAAGAAAGTGCGCCCAGCTCAATATTGATGAAGGATACAGAATACAAAGGATTATCATAATGTCGGATAGTCAAGCGGCCATTAAAGCACTGAGCTCTTGTGTAATCAGTTTCAAAATGGTGTGGGAATGCCTAGACAAACTCAATGAACTAGGCGAGAACAATATGGTCACCTTACTATGGATTCCAGGACACACTGGAATAGAAGGAAATGAAATAGCAGATGAACTAGCAAAGAGGGGGACTGAAATACCTTTCTAGGGGCCTGAACCCTTTTGCGGAATCAGCCCCAATGTAATATTGGAAGAAATAGGTAAAACCAAGAAAAAGAGAAGATCTGACCATTGGAAAGATCTAGTAGGGCTTATACAATGGAAGACTCTCCTGTTTGACTACAACCTGTTGAGATCAAATGAATGCATAAGTCAAAGTAAAACTGCGCTCAGAGTTTTAACAGGGATCCTAACGGGACATTCTCGCCTGAATGGGCACCTGAAAAAGCTTAAAATAGTGGAGGAAGAAGAATGCAGATTTTGTTGCATGGAAGAAGAAACCTCTATCTACATATTTTCCAGCTGCACAGCAGTTCAGAAACCTAGAGCACAGCACCTGGGAGATTACTGGATAGAAGAGGAACATTTACCTAAGTTGAAGCCTGCAGACATCCTAAAATTCCTCCGGGAAATAGGACTAAAGGAACTACTAGTTTCTGAGGAGTAGAAGTAAGGGGGCACAATAGATCTCTTAGGTCTCAGTGAATGTCACCTCAAGATACATACATACTTTTTTTTCATTATTTTTGACCTTTGACATATATCGACATAAATAAAAAAATTGGAGTTCGATTTGAAAATATGTCGATTCTAAATGTCAATTTATACCGTTCAGGGAAGACAAAAGGAATATTCAGAAAAGAACATTGAATCAGTAGCGTACGTAATAATATCAATATTAAAAAATTAATAACATAAACTAATAAAAAAATAAACAAAACTTCTAACCCATTTTCCATACAATAACGACACTTAGAAGAATAACATTATCTGTAGTAATATCACAAGAGAGTGAGAATTAATTGAAAATAATTCGACAGATTTTAGAAAACTTGTTGCTCGAAGAGCTCGGAGGCTATTGCCAAATGTTAATTGAGAAAAGGCCTGGAGAATTATTATCTAATTTACCGAGCTCTCCTGTGAAATAATGTATGTATATTAGTCTCACTATAATAATGTTTTGATAAGAAGGTATACGAACTACAAAATTGGAAATTTACAGCAACGTCAAAAAAAATAACTCAAAAATTTTATATAATTTGTCGTTGTAAAAGCTTTTTTGTCCCCCCCCAATACGTGACACCTAATCCTTGTGCTTGAGATAAATGTAGGGTGCCGTGGAAACACTCGATGTGCAATTAAGATTTGACATAAATCTTTCTCAATCAAGCTTTCAGTACAGAGAAGGACTTACCTTCTGTATATGTATCTGTAGAGTAGGGAGGTTGAGTGTAGGCTCACAGCATTTAGGTCACATGTAACCCATTGTACATCCTCCCGAGGAGTTGTCCTCCTAGGTCATCATCCATCCTGTCCTTCTAAGGAAGGTGGACAGGTCATTAGGAGACATCTCCTTTATATCAGCAGGTGTAGGCCAGGAACTTTCATGTCCAGCTTAAGGCGGCGCCAGACATGCGGCATTCGGCGAATACCGAGCGACTGCTCGCCAAGTAGCAAGTAGTTAAGTTACTCGGCAAGGTGCGCGCCAAATGACAAGCACCTAAACCAGATATTCGCCATTCGTTGGATGCGGATTCAGAGCGTTATACGGCAAATATACGTTTCCTTTGATTTTGCTTCGAAAGACCGACACACAACGGGAACTACGCGAGCACTGCACAAATACTAAAATTGGTCATCGGCAAGCAGCGATCAACCCGTCCACACACTCGCTACTTGGCGAACAGTCGCTCGGTATTCGCCGAATGCCGCATGTCTGGCGCCGCCTTTACACAAGCGCACCGACGATTTTGCTCGTGCTTATACGAGGTTGATGCAAACCGCTAGCGATTAAAACGAATGAACGTTCACTTACCAAGGTGATTTAAAAACATCTAGCAATAATTGTTATTGTAACCTATTTCGCTTAGTGGGAATTAAAATAAAAAAAGGGAATATCGTCAGGATATTTAATTGGTGAATCTAAACATAATTATAAAAAGAACTGGTAGCAAATATGGAGGGAAAATGAAAGTTACATCAAAAAGTAATAATGTAGTAAGCTACAGATGAGACTGGTAGGTATAAAAATTAACAATTAAATGTTTGCAAATGCCAACTTAAATAGGTATTCTAATATAAAATGTATACAGGTCATAACAGGTTGTTTCAAATCCGAGGCCATCAAAGAGTACCAACTTACCTAACAGTAAAATAGGGGTACTAGGAAAAATAAATATCGCAATTCGAAAATTGTGAGAATCGATACACGAACCATCCAAAACCAAAGGCGTTTAACCAAATGAGTTAAAATCGATGAATTTTGAAGGTCTTTAATATTGAATATGCCGGTTTTCAAAGATGTTTTGAGTATTTAATTTTAGGTTTTAGGTTTCATTGATTGTTTCGAAGAATATCCATTTTTTATATCCTGGTTCGCAAATTTAATTGTAAAATAAATCCGCATCCTAATATATAGGTTTAAAAAATATTTATGAGGAAACTCTTTACAAGGATGTGTAAACAGTAAATTTTCATATAATTTCCTAAGGGTCGCTCCAACGTTCTCGTGACAACTAATTTTATTAGAATTTTCAACAAAGATTATTTCTAGTTGTTTAACATATTCTACAATATTACTAGGAGGTACATTCAGACCTCCATAGTTTTTTAGAAGTCGAATATGCTTTATGCTCTAAAAATACAGCCGCTTCTTTTGGTAATGTCTTTTCATCATCATACTTTGTGCAAGCACTACAAGAGTGTTGCAGCAAGCATTTCCTTAATAGATAGCCAGAAATGTAAACTATAGCATTGCCATCCGTACTTGAAAGATTTCTATAGTCGCATGTGAAAACTGTTAAAGAGCTATTATTTGTCAATATAGGTACATCGATATTTTTATATTCTTCTAGAATATCAGGAGTTACATTAAGCAAAACTGTATTAATATCTCTTTAGCTATATCTTACTTACCTAATTTTTAATGATTAGGGACACTCTGTACGTAAATTATTCCAAAATACATCGTTGACAAAATGTATATAATTCAATTTTAATAATCCTCTTAATATTATTAGATACAATCTATGAATTTCATTGAAAAGGGTCATTTCCAGTCTATGAACACTGGCTGACTCTATCATCCCTTTCGACCATATTCTCTCCGTTTGTACTGAACGAGATAAAATCCATAATCAGATTAGTATATCTCACATACACTCAAACGCTTCCCGTAAATTTCCTATTACGGTACTGTTATTAGAGGATCAAGGCTTTTAACTAACCCATCGACGACGCCAAATAGGCCTGCCAGAATATCTCTTTTAAAACTTGATCATTTATAACGATTAAGCGTTTGAAACACCTTCAATAATTTATCTGTAATACGGTTCGAAACGTTAGTTTGTTAATTACTTGATTCAAGGTATATGTCATTTAACTAATTTTTTACCAGTGCCACTTTGTCGGGGAGGTGGAAATAGAATCGCTGAAAACTAATTACATATCCTTTTTTCTCCCATCAAAATTGCATAAGTCTGTCTTATTCATCTTACGGATTTTATGTGGAAGTTATGATTAAACGCAATAAAAGAAAACAAAAACGGTATGTCTTTGTTGAATCGCATGACCCGCATGATAAGATTGCATTTGACTATACTAGAGTTCATTTGATTAGTTGATGTTACGATCAAGCGCAAGCGCGACCTATCGATCGGGAGGATTTACATATTACATAATTCAAAATAGGATGCAGACGTACCTTTTTTTCATGTAAACCCGGACATAACTCTATTTTTTAAACCAATTTCTCAGATTCTAGTTGCATTAGATTCTGTTTAGTTCCAAGATCATCCCATTTTATACTCGATTTGAAATTGGTTGATAGTAATAAATCATTTTTA